>JZKD02S1882839.1:69324-79373 GCA_000966675.3 Picea glauca | reverse complement strand
GACCTTGTAATGATGAGTGCTTATAGTAAAAGAAATTTAACATGAAGCATTCATATAACACATCAATTTAACATCAAGCCTAAATCAATGATATTAAAATGAAATAACGATCACATATACAATATATGAACAACAAATTATAGACATAATTTAAAGTGTTGAATAAAATGAAACATTATATGCTAATAAGACTAAAGTTGTATAACATATTAATATTCTATAATATAAAAGACAAAACGTAATGGAATAGTGTCACGCTGGTCTAAAGCCGAGATGTGAACAACTTGTCCATACAGTCTTGGGAATTACATGTCCATAATGCGTTCGAATCAAAAGTGTTTTTCACCACAAGAGTGAACAATATTTAAAGTAATCCAGGACCCAAATACTCATATCACACAGGATAGAGTTGAATCTCTCAAAATCAAGTAATATTAAAAAAATAGTAAATTGGAAACCACTCATATAAGAGTTGGTTTGTTCAAAATTGAATCAAAGTTTTATAAAACATAAAGAAGGAGAAACTACTGATCATTTAAGCGTATAATTGAAAGTATTTACTCGAAGCAATCAACAACACAATCTCCCATTTCCTGAGAATAACAAAACCAATTTGATAAATTAGAAAAACAATTACTAATAACTAATTATTATTAAAAAGGGACTTGGCTACAGAATCGTAGATTCTGTAGCAGTCTTAATTTTAGTAAATGAAATCAAAATTCAAATCTACTTATTTCGACTTAGATAACATAAATGAATGAAATGAAAATAAAATTCTTTTACCATTAAAAATTAGCCAAAGAGGGATCAGACAGTTCAGAGTTTATAATTGCCTTGACACTGGTTGTATTCTTAATGACTATGTTTCCAGACCTCTTGATTCGTTTATTCTTCCTCTATGTATGTGCCTTGAGATCAAGGTTTTCTTGCTTCAACAGATCATTCTGAGCAATCAAGGTTCTAATTCGGGCATGTAAGAGAGGAACATCGGTATAGTAACGCTCTACCCAATTGAGACATCTATCACAGTGTACTGGGGATATGGCAGATCGACGAAAGACACAATCGACCAGGGGTGTTTGAGTCTTACCTTATGTTTGTTTCATATCGTGCCCAATACCCGAAAATCTTTCTTTACCTTTAAGAAATGGAGGTAAATTGGTCATGAAATCATATGGTTCAACATGGGTGATAACCTCCCTCTTGGAACATTGACCTTCTGTATCTTCTTGAGCTAAGAAATCATCTACCTCGGGATCTGAACCCTTATCGATCTCAATCGGATCGATCGAGCTCATATGAGTATCCTTTTTGTTACTTAGTTTTCTAGAGATTAGGCGACTGTCGTTCTTATTCTTGAAACCCAAATCTATGCACTATTGTTTCCTTCCTGTACAGAGTTTCTTGTCATCAGATTTAACATTAATGTTCAAACTAGCATCGTTTACAGGCACATGAGGATCATTTCCCTTCAATTCAACAGTCACTTGTTCTGGAGATCTAGCAGGTGAAAACCTACACGGTGATCCTTTATATAAAGGGGTTTTATCAATGAACTCTGGTTCATTAATTGAATTAACGAACTGGCTTTCAACCACAGGCTTGTTTGAGTTAGGGTTTGGATTTAAAAGAGGATTAGATGTAGGGTTAGCCTAGGCGAAGCCATTTCTCATTAGAAAGGTCTCCCAACTGTCACCTCTGTTCGACAGATGATACACCAACAAAATTTTAACAAGTCCATGGTGGAACAAGCTCGAATTGATACCATGTCGCTTGTAACGCTTGGACATCTTGTAGAGACTCATCAGTAGGTAAAAGGGCATATCTAACTCGAAAATTATGAAATCCATAAGAAAACATATATGGTATAGAAAAACCAGACCGTATCGACCTTCGCACGTAACAAATTGCTTCAGAATTAACAACAAACTATGCCATCTAGGTTTTAACAGAGCGATAGGAATACCTTTTATGTAGCAAGTGGTTTTACGGGAGGTCATAAACAAACTCCACAGGACCTCTTCTATTCTGGCATTTTTAAACCACCTCTCACCCTTTGATGGGAGCCCTTTTTCTTTGCTCATGAACTCCTCTGTCAATTCTAATTGTATGTCTCCAATCTTGGCTCTGAAATTGTCAAAGGTTTGTGTGAAAGCCCTTGCAACCTGGAGATTATAACCCTCAATTTTTTTGAGGAATATATCCCAACCATGATTCTTTATATCATCAATAGCGTCGTCATGGGATAGTAAGGCCTGACATCCATTCGGATCTATACGAACGACGGGTGCCATGACTACTGTAACAAGGATGCAAAATAAATCACTCGAAATAGTTTTAGATCCCCAACGTGCGAGCAACAGAAATAGGCTTGAATGGAGAGTGGAAGTATGAAAATAGCAGAGCCTAGGGGTTATCATAACTCGGATAAGAGAAATGGCGAGAAAAAAAACTACTGAGTTCATTGAATCCCTTACCATCTCTCGTTATGAGTGCCGAAGCCTACAAAGTACAAAACCCTATGCAGATAATGAATAGCTTCATTAATGTTTCGAGCCAACAAGGTAAGACGAAAATGCAAGTACAACAGGTTCGTACTCATTGGCATGAATGCTGATATGACCACTAAATTCATGAGAAGAGTATTAACATTTTAACCAAGGTTCTTCATGCATCAAAGCAATTCGACAATGAACCATATTAAAACAAAAATTCGATAATGGATTAATCAAACATTTGATAAGATTTGAATTTTAATTAAAAAGATATTGCCAAGGCACAAAATTATTAAACCAAGCCAAGTTTTATGTTTAATTCATGCTTACAGTCATGAATTAAAAATAAAACAAACGAAAATGACAACAATAAAGATTAATAAGGTAAACTTTAATCAATCATTTCAAAACTCAGAAAAATGTTTACAAATTTGAGGTGATGGTAGCTATAGAAAGTGTAATTTCTTTCGAAAGTGTTAAATATCAAAAAATTATGTGTGGCTGCCAACATGTAGCCAGATCATGGGATCGTGACTTGTTTGTGGGGGGGTTGGGGCGATGCTCGACATCGCCCCAACCCTTGCGACCAACCCGTGGGACCGTGACTTGGTCGTCGGGGCTGGGGAAATGCCCGACAGTGCCCCAGGCCCCCTGCGACCAATCACGGTCCCACGAGATTGTGACTTGGTCGCGGGGGGTTGGGGCGATGCCTGACATGACCCTGACCCCCGTAGGCCAAGCCTTGGGCCCAACATCGACCTAGTAACCTCACGGGTCAAATACTTTTTTTTTATTTTTTTTAAAGTTTAATTCTTATGGTCTATGATTATTTATTTATTTATTATAATGTAAACATTTCCCATCATTATTATAAATACCTAATTAAAAAAAAAATCATATAGGAAAAATGGTAGGAAAGAAAATATTTGTGAATTTATTTGGATCACGACCTTCAATAATCACATCCAAAATTGCGACTGGGACCTCCATGAATGCTAGGCAACAAATTGATAGCACATTTGTTCAAGGTCCAACACCTGAGCTGTCAAGGGAAATGAAGAATGTTAGAGAGTGAAAATCTGTGAAAGGTGAAAACAAACTGGAATAATCTTGGTTTGTTAAAGACAAACAAGGAAACAATGGAGAACATTTATATTTGTATTGTGTCGAGTTTGAACATGTGCAAGACAATTATCGACCACTTGGCTTGTTACGAGATATATGTTTAATGCTAGATGATTTCTTGTATGCTTTCATGTGTCTCTATGTGTACTTGTATATGATGCTATAATATATGTTTCTATGTGTAAGGATCTACCGGTAACTTCTCGTACTTTCCCCTAGATTACAACATTGGTTCTGTTGCTAGTAGTTTTGAACTTGGGCATGCATAAAAAAAAGGCATGTGCATAAATAAAAATACCCATAGATGCTAACCGTGGAAGACATATACGAATGGTGGGAGTGTAAAATTACCAATTACATTAAAAACTACGCAAGAAGAAATCAAATGACACTAGCCGAAGCACACATCTAGTTCTTTTCATAGACAAATGAATGATTCCTGGAGGCCACTCCAAAAACATTATATGAATATCTCAATCAATCTAATGCGCAAAATCACTCTCGATGAACAATTGATGCACAAAATCATAAATGAAGGAAGAAAAAACTTGAACAAGTGGTTTGAAAAGATTATGTGGGATTACATTTAAGAAAAAGCGATTGAAGATATAGAGTCGGTTGAAACCATCAAAAACAAATTCTACACAGAATTGCATGATGTGTTCCTTTGCATTGTCCTATCCTTGCTTCATAAGTTCCTTTTAGACAAGGGAGTCGGGGACATTGTCGACTACTGACCCCTTCTGAAAAATCTCCTCTGAATTCCAATTGGCAAGAAAAGCAAGAAGAGTGGGAAGAATTTTTGGAAGCTAACTGCAAAGACACAAGAGAATCTTGGGATTAATTAATGAAGAATGAAATAATATAGAATGAGTAACACCAACAACCACGAGTAAGTCAGGCCAACAATGGGGGTTTGGAAAATCCATGAGATGATATAATTCAAGTCAAGTACACCCAAATTGAAAATGTTTGAAGTCGGGAGGAAGATAACTGAATCAAGTGAGAAGTCTACACGTGAAACATAGACCCATAAACCTTCAATAGATATCCATGAATTGGAGCAGGACAAGAGGAAAAAGTGGTGAGAAGAGTTACAAAATGAAAGGGATCCCATAAATTCACATAGGAAACTTACGCAAGAACGATAGATCGTTGGATTATCCTGTGAGAGCGCCCCAATGAATCTTGGGAGGAGTAAAATCTTGCAAATGAGTATGGTAGCTAGTGGCGCCCAACAAGCAGTTGCTCAAGTCGATATGGAGTTTGACGATTCAGGATCCCAATTTGACCTTCTCCCAAAAGAATCCTTATCTCGTGCATTGCATACTTCCTCTATTAGATACTTCATGTGGACACTCAATCCCCAAAGGTGTGGTGCCGAACTGATAATGACGGTCAAATAAGGGACACATTGCTAATTGAAGTGCAAGAAATCATCCAAAATCGACTAGAGGACATACTCCTCCATATAAGAGATCTCACAGATTATTCTCCTCTGTCGAATCTACTACTTAAATATTCTAACTCAACAGATAACAAAAATGAATCAATGGAAACCCAGAGAGGAAGATTCATAGAATATATAGACAAAGGCTGTCAGACATATGATCTAATCCCAAGCAAAGAACAAACAAAATTAACAATCAAATACACCCTGCTTGAAGAGCAACAACAAATTGTATTGGTCAAATCGAATACTTAGACTTCGACTCCAGGAAGAAAAACCACATCGACCTCCCACTTGATTTCGAACCAAAATGCAATAGTTCCGGCCTAAAAAAACTACAAGAAAATGACAACGAGCCTCAATCATATCCACTTCTATGACATTGGTTCATTTGCAAGAAATTATGGGATGTAGCTGATATAACTGATGAGGATAAACAAATGGCACAATTCAACGCTGCACATCCAGAGCCCTTACCTAGTTCATGAATTTCACAGATTGTGAGCAACACTCGAAGGTAGAAATAAAGCAGAACTTCCTCACGTTTTTCAAAACACAAGATATAAGCCACTTGGCCGCATAAAAAATGAAAGAAAGCAAACAGAGTCCGGGTGAAACCGTTCGTGAATATGATAAAAGATTCAAATATATTTTAAGTCAAATTCCTTATGTAATTGAAGAAAAATTTCTTTTAGAATGGTATGTGGTATGTTACAAAAAATCAGAGCACCATTACGTATGTATGAAATTTAGTCGTGTGAAGATGCACTAAAAAAATCCCAATGCATAGAAACAAATGATGAAGGAACATTGACATCATCAATAATCGAGAAAATATTGGAAGAAAAATTCACAAAACTGCAATAGTCAATTGAAAATATATCATTCTCACTAAATGAACTTTGGTGCACAATCTTCTCTAGTGAAGGAAATACAAAAGACTATTGTAAATTCAGTGATGCATTGGATCCAGTGGTCTGAGGAATTCAAATTGAAACATCCTGCGACATCTGCGAAGACATAACAAATCATGTGACAAGAGATTTCCCACATAACTTAAGGAGCACCCGACCAAAATGGTGCCACATCATGAGGAAAATAATCATTCAATGTAAGAATGTTGGTTAAACAAGAAAAATAGAAAAAACGTCCATTTAGTATACCTTACACAGACGGTCGGCCAGAACGTTGACCAAGGAAATGAAAATGACTACAGAGGTCGAGGTAGTGGGGGTTATCAAGGCTGAGGTAGAGGAGGAA
Source organism: Picea glauca (assembly GCA_000966675.3). Lineage (NCBI taxonomy): Eukaryota > Viridiplantae > Streptophyta > Pinopsida > Pinales > Pinaceae > Picea > Picea glauca. Next base: position 73,040 of record JZKD02S1882839.1, on the reverse strand, counting down.
GAGGAGAATTCGATCGAGGACGCAGTCGAGGTCATTACTACTACTTCAACTGTTGGAAGGACGACCACATAACTCCCGACTGCCCAATAAAAGGCATAACTGATCTCAAGTTCTGCAACATATGTGGAGTGGGATATCACTCCCTCGAAGACTGTCCAATTGTATTAAATAATGTAATTATTAAGTGAAACATGAACCTCTTACATATAGTGCCCAAGCAAAACATCTTAAATTCAAAAAATCTCCATGTAGTAACACGATCAAAAGCGGGTGAAGACATCTATCCAAACTCACCAAGTCAAAAAGAGGGAGGTCGAAACACATATATCGACCTAGATCATGAAGAAATAAAATGTGGGAAGTAATGAATATCTTCAAAAACATTGACCAATACAAAGTAAATGGAAACAAGAGCGAACATGCAAATATTCTAGACGTTGCGCTAGATGAATTTCTCCAATTACTAAAAGAAAAATAGTCAGTTGGTCACCTGATCGACTTGCTAAGCATCTTAAGAGAATACTAAGAAGATCAAAGACCAGTCAAAGTCTTTGATAGTTGTCTCAGGAAATAAATACAAATGACTTCGAAGCACTAGTCAACCTGGAAATTGATGGCCATATGATCAAACAAGTCATAGTCAACTTTGGATCCCAAGTAAATATCCTCCCCARAGAAAAATGGGTTCGACTCGGGAAACCCTTGCTACATCCAACAATGAATTTCTTAAAATTAGCAGATCAAAGGTTCATTGAACCAATTGGCACACTTAAAAGCGTCATAACATCCATAATGGGAATTCCAACAAAAGTCAACTTTGAAGTGATTAACCTAGTTGAAGGCATCCTTGCTTACCTTGCATTAGTCAAAAGACCACGAGATCGAAATATGAAGGCCACAATCTCCCTTGAAAGGGACATAATTAAATTAAAAGCTAGCAACACGAAAATGATAATACCATTGGACCCAAAAGAAGGGAAACCTTGGGTCGAGACATGGGATGAAGCCTATGAAACATGATGATTGTATCAAATAATGAATGAATAAAAAGACAACGTCGAGCCTCATATTGAAGGAGAAATTTTAGTAGGATCACCATTAACAATAGGACAAAACTTGGATAAAAAACTTTATAATTGGAAAATGGAGAATTACAAAGCTCAAGCTAAGGAGTGTAGGTTGATAGATGCAATACAAATAAAGTGATCAAAAGCATGATTTTAAGTACAAGCAACCCCTATCGTGCGGGATAAAAAGCTAAAACAAACACCAACACTCATCCCAACTAACACATAGACGATACCCCCCTACATTTTAGCGAAATAAACTCCTCAACGATTCAAGTTGATGAAGTATCCAAATCAGTTGAAGAACAAGGGAGAGTACAAAGTTTAGTAGAATCCTTCACAGACCAAGTAGCCCGATGGTGGGAAACACATGCACCACGACTAGAAAAATGGAATATTGCTACCTTATACTTCGTGGAAATATTTGGCAGAAATCAATTGTCAACAAATGTCGACATCATGAACTTCAAACCTGGGTTCGACCCTGCCGCTCACATTCACCAATGTGAGAATGAATGGAGAAAATCAAGATACTGGGATGAAATGGTGTGGCCACACATGTTCCCCAAAACTCTGGATGATATACCACATAAGTGGTATAAAATTGAAGAAGCATGTGGCCACACATTCAATTTGAATGAAATCAAAGAAAACTTCATCAAAGACTTTGAATTCATACCCAAGGAGGCACTCTTGTAAGAGGTAGCAAAACAAATCAATTTTTTTCTTGAAAAACCAAATCCCGATGAGATTCAGAAAAGAGGAAAAGCCAAAGTTGACATGGGATCGACTTCGACTTGCAATCTGGCATCGACACAAATTCCAGACAATGTAATAGCTCGACGAATTGACATGGAAAATATAAGTTTTCTAGGGAAAATATTTCGATGGAGGAAAAGTCATCCCGAAGTAAATAACTTTGTAAAAACAGTCTACGAAGTGTCCATGGAAGAAAAAGAAAACAAGGAAGACATAGAAAAACCTGACCTCCCCATAAGCTATAATAAGGTTGTAGAGGGAGAGGACCATCTATATGAATCAAAAGCACCTGAGTGGATGGACGTAGAAATAAAAACTAAGGAGTCTAACATATCAATAGATGGTCGACCAAAAATGGCCATATTGGGAGACTATTGGTCCAACAAGCAAAGCACATAAATTGTCAACCTATTGAGAGAATATCATGATGTTATTGCATATGACTATAAGGACCTGAAGGGAATGGTGCAAGAGATGGGGGAGACGAAAATTGACCTCATACCTGGGGCCAAGCCCATCAAAAAACGACCATACAATTTTGCACACAAATATAATCCCATAGTCCAGAAAGAGATAGAAGAAATGCTAGCTGCATGCATCATATATCCTATCAACAAATTAGAATTGGCAAGTTTGATGGTTGTGCAACCTAAAAAACATGACCCCAATAAACTTAGAATATGTGTCAAATTTAGAGGGATGAAAAAGATTAAATTAACTGATCCATTCCCGACACCATTCACTGATGAAATCATCAATTAAGTTGCGGGACACGAATGCTATTCTTTTACTGATAACTTCTTAGGCTACAACCAGATACTTATCACAAAAGAAGATCAGGAGAAAACTACATTTGTTTCTAAATTTGGGTCATTTGCATACATAGTAATGAAATTTGGGCTCAAGAATTTTCCAATAGTAGTTTCTCGGATAGTGGTCAAAGCATTTAAAGAATATATTTAAAAAACAATGGCCATATACTTTGATGATTGGACCATCTAAAACTTGTCGAATGACCATATCAAATGGTTACGAATGATGTTGGAAAGATGTAGACAAATTAACTTATCTTTGAATATGAAAAAATGCATCTTAGCCACACCTATAAGCATTTTGCTGGGCCATATTGTATGTAAAGATGGAATCAAGGTCAGCATGGCCAAGATCAAGGTTATTCTTGACCTGACACAACCAATCAACTATAAATAAATCAAAATATTCCTTGGGCATGCCGGGTATTACATAAAATTTATCCGACATTACTCCAACATCACTTTCCCCATCGACGAACTATTAAAGAAAGAAGTCGAGTTCCAACAGAGCTAATAATGTAATGAATCATTTGATCTCTTAAAAATAAAATTGGTGGAAGCACATATACTAAAATTTCTAGTCTTAGCCCATCCATATGACGACATAATTGATCACCCAAATGCATATGCGAGTTGAAAATTGAATAAAGCTGAAAGAAACTATTCAACAATAGAGTGAGAGGCTCTAGCCATGATTTTCTCCCTTCAAAAATTCTGACACTATTTATTGGAAAATCCATTGATATTCTCCACGGACCATCAAACACTCAAATATTTAGTAAATAAACTGATCCATCAAGAAAACATTTGTCGATGGATGCCATTGTTCCAAGAATTTGAACTGGAAGTAATCATATGACCTGGAAAGAATAATGTCGACCTAGAACATCGATCCCGAATTGAGATAGGCAAAGATCTGATTGGGATAGAGGATGACTTACCAGATGCAAATTTATCTAGGGTCGAAGTAGCCCCCAAGGAACTTGAAGAAATTGCAAATTTTCTAGAAGAATGGAAGGCCCCTAAAAATCTCTTGGAAAACAAAAGAAATATCCTAGCATTAAAAGAAGCACCATTC
>JZKD02S1882839.1:46733-67115 GCA_000966675.3 Picea glauca | reverse complement strand
AGCAAGCGAGCGTGTAAATAATACTTCAAGCGAGAATGGACATATTCAATCAAATCAACAAAGAAATCATGTCCTCATAAAGCCAAGCATCAATCAAGTCGATAAAAGAAAGGGAACCGACTTGGTCAGACAATTCGACTGGGGGTCCTCGATCGACTGAAAGAACCGACTCGACCAGATTACATAAGTGAATAAAATAACAAAATTTTACCAAGTCTGATGCACCCCCTGAGAAAACAAAATCGACTTAGTCGAAGCAGTTGGTCACTGAGAGTACGTTAACACAATTAATTCCTGATGGGACAAGTTCGACCGCCACAATGCCGTCGACACAACTGTCCCTTCACATGAACAAGAAATTAACCCTGACATTACTATCAAGGCATGTGAATTAATGACACTGTTGGACGAGTTAAAGTCCCCAATACACCTCCCGCCTATAAATATAGACAACGCATATGACTTCGTCTCACTACTATTCAAACTGGAGTATTTGAGTAATCAAAGCATACAAACTGAAACTAGGAATTCGAGTCCAGAGTTTTAGAAACCCCAACCTTAACTTGACCAACAAGAAACCATAGACATGCCAGGGATGTGAGGCCAGGTCACAGATTCATTGGTTGAACCAGGAACGAAATCCAAATTCAACAGAGAGGGTGTAAGTGAGCTGGAAGCCTGAATGCAAAATATCACCGGGGCTAGAATAGAAGAAATTGATTGGTCATGACACTAGAAGAATTTCACCACGTGGGGAATGGAAGCCGATGCATGGAAGAATGAATTTTTTTTCCTAGTGCAAGCAGGTATCCGACAATTCTTAGGCGCACCACAAGTTGCAGAGTTCGACAGCTGTAAAGTGGAAGCCACAAAGTTCCTGGTGATTTGATATCATAATGGGCACCTATGGTTAAAATTTCCAGTTGACATCGCTAGTAGAATGATACATAGGGTTACCAAAATCCCACATGGGGGTTCTATTGTCCCCAAAACCCTAAATTCCAATGACTAGATTTAGTTCCTCACAAAGGGAACCTCAAGCAAAAGAATTCAAAGGGTCTGTTAATTAAAAGAGTAATTAAACTCAGGGGAAAATGGACATGTGTGATAGTATTGATGTGATTCACAACTACAGGTCGAGCTTCAGATGTGCAACTTACAATGCTGGAACCCATTAGAAAAATACTTCAGATAGGGGCACAATTCGACTAGGCAGACCAATTATCTACACTAATCAAAATCTATTGCAAGGAGTATCAAGAAAATGATCATGCCATCAAGTTTCCATTCTTGCTAATCTGGCTCTCCATGAGCCAAGTTAGCTTAGTCGAGGAACCCACATTCACTTTAAGACAGATCTCGACCATGGACAACTACAAAATTTTTGCACCAACTGCATTCGGGTCATCATACTCCCTTCTAGTTGAGGTAATGTTTAAAAATATGGTAAAATTTTTGAATAATGTATCACACAAGTCTAGAGTTGAGGAAAACATTCGTCGAGATTTACCACTAAGTGCCCACAATCAACTAAGTCTTGACACCACCAAGATCTAGTGTGGAATCAATGGGGGGGCGACACTAGAAGAACTAGAGTACCAATCGATGATGTTTCAAATCTTTCAGGATCTCGACAAATAGTTGGGGCTTGAAACTCCGATCCCGCCAGAGGTGTTGAGAAACAAATCAACCATTTTAACACCCTTGATTGATGGAGAACAGGAGGAAGAAATAGAAGAAAATCTCTATACAATTCCATTTGTGATCCAGATTTTATGAACATAATGAAATGACTAAAGATTATTACCAGATGATTAACACAGAATAACAGAGATACAGTAAAACTGGTTTTATATTCAATAAGGAAATAAACTGAAACTGTAAAATGCAGCGAAAAAACAAGCTTGTTGGAATGGTGGAGGCTTATCTCTGAGAAGAGATGTGACGACTGCGCTGATTCACAAGAATATGATTACAATGAGGCTCTCAAGGCCTTTTTACAATAAACAGGAGTTTCAAAAACCCTAAACATCCAAAAACCTAACCCTAGGAGATGAAGCGCCAAAAGTCATGTGGGCCCCGTTTGGGTAAGTCAGTACATCAACTTCCCGGGGTCGTAACTTTTGCATACGATCTCCGTTTTAGGCATATGATAGCCCATTGGAAAGATCTATCCGAGGACTACAACAGTTGCACAAAATTTCATGGTGAAATTTTTTGATCGCAACATACCCCAGAAAATGTCGTTTAGGGCCTCATAACGGCTCTGGAAGTTCAGGACCCGAAAAACTGCTAAAAAATAATAAATTATCAAAATTGCGAGAAAGCTGTTTTGAGCCAGCTAGAAAAGGTGGGTGGCCACCGATATCCACCTGGATCAATCCTCCATCATTAGGAAGCAATGGTCTCCATTGCGTTGAGTTCCCCCATCAGATGAGGAAATTTCTGCTGAATTTGGCCCCGGGTGAGCCACTTGCCTTGGTGCAGGAGTTGCCCTACTTTGACGACTTGATAAAGCTGGATCCTTTGTTGTCAAGTGCACTTGATATGTGTGTCCACAATCTGATCATTGGGTGCCTGTTGTATGCTCTGTTGATGTTAGTTGTTCTGCTATGTTTGATGTGTCCAATAATGGTGGGAAATAAGGTCGAAGGAGGTCCACGTTGAACAATGGGTATAGGCCAAGTAAAGGAGGAATGTTGAGTGCAAAAGAATTATCCCCCATGGCCTTGGTGATGGTGTACGACCCATAACAGAGTGGGCGAAGCTTCCAATGGGGTCCTATAAGGCGTTCTTTCTGCAAGTCAACCAAACTTTGTCACCCACTTGAAACTTATGTGGAACCTGATGTTGATCATGGCGCTGCTTGTACTTGTGATTGGACTTTTGTAGGATATCCTGAACCTATTGGCGTATGTGTTGGATCCTCTCAATGAACCGGGTGGCTTTTTCAACCTCATTTGAAGCAGGAGAGGAGTCGGTCGAGGTGACCGCAAGGGGAAGTGCAACATCTATGGGACCCAATGGTTGGAATCCCAACCCCACCTGAAAGGGGTTGTGGCCGGTTGAGCTATGCAGGGCTCGATTGTAGCTATGATGGACATAGGGAAGACTCTCATCCCATGTGTGAGGGTGCTTGGAATTATACATGTACATGATATGCACAATCATTCAATTTACAACCTCGGTTTGGCCATCTGTCTGGGGGTGGAAGGCCATGGATTTGGTGAGCTTGGTGTCCAGCAGTGAGCAGAGGTTTGACCAGAGTGTACTGAGAAATCAACTGTCCTGATCTAAGACAATGGTTTGTGGGATTCCAAAATGTACCCAGACCCGTTCAAAGAAGAGCTTGACAGTGTCTTCTGCTGTGATTCTCTTCTTGCAAGCAACCATAATCGCCATCTTAGAAAAGCGATCAACAACCACAAAAACACAGTCATTTCCCCGCTTGGTGGACGGGAGGCCCGACATGTAGTCCATTGAGATGGATTCCCAAGGCCTGTCAGGAGTAGGAAGAGGGGTGTACAAGCCCTGTTTCTTAGTGGTTGGTTTCGTAATAGCGCAGGCAGTGCAAGACCTAATATATTTGCTGACCTCCTGTCGAAGTTTCGGCCAGTAGAAATGTTTTTGTAGCATTGCCACTGTCTTTTCAACACCGAAGTGTCCTGCCACCTGACTATAGTGGGCTTCCCAGATCAGCTTCGCTCGCTCACTTGATGGAACACATATATGGCTCAGTCGACACAACAACCCATCCTGAATATGGAAATTATAGACAACTGCCTTTGCACCCAACATTTGGTAGCTGGTGGCGAAGTCCGGGTCTGTCTCATAGAGTTGGGGCCATCTATAGGTCTCATGGCCGCATGAGTCTAGCACTGTGGTGAGTGTCACGATGGGTGGTCTGCTGAGGCAATCAGCGACGCGGTTGGTGCTTCCTGTTTTATACTTGATGTTGAGGTGGAATTGCTACAAGTATGTGGACCACTTTTGATGGAGGTCATTTTGCAATTTTCCTTGTGTCTGCATGAATTGTAGTGGCTTATGATTAGTGTGGATGACTGTCTCCCTCCCAAGAATGTAATGTCTCCACTGGCGGCAATCTTGCACAATGGAGTACATTTCTTTGTCATAAGTAGGGTACTTACGGACAACATCTGATAGTGTCACACTATGATAGGCCACAGGGTGGCTGTGCTGTGTGAGAACGACACCCACAACATAGTCTGAAGCATCAGTCTCAATCTCAAAGGGTTGTTGCGGTTTTGGTAGTGAAAGTATTGGGGCTGAGCACAAGCACTGCTTCAAATCATCAAACGCTTGTTGTTGGGGTCGACCCCACGCAAATTTTGTCTTACCACCACCCCCGGTTATTTGATAGAGGGCCCATGCAATATGGAAGAATCCCAACACAAACCTATGGTAGATATTGGAAAGGCCCAAGAAGCTCCAAAGCTCAGTGAGTGTGGTTCGGGCTGGCCAGTCACGGATGAGTTGGATCTTGGCTGGATCCACATGTACGCCACGTTGATCAATGATGTAGCCTAGGTAATGGACCTTGTCCATGCCGAAGGAGCATATTTTCAAGTTGGCGTATAGCTTGTACTTCCGCAGGGTGTGCAGAACCTGCTGAATATGATGCAAGTGTTCGGCCCAAGTCCTGCTGTAAATGAGAATGTCATCTATATACACCACTACAAAAGCATTGGTGAATGGACGCAGGATGTCATCCATCATCCTCATGAAAGTGGCTGGAGAATTTGTCAGACCAAAGGGCATGACCAACCATTCAAAAAGGCATTCCTTTGACTTGAAGGCGGTTTTCCATACATCAGTCTGTTCTATCGGGACCTGGTGGTAGCCAGACTTTAGATCAATCTTACTGAAGTATTTGGTCCCCATGAGTTGATCAAGGAGGTCGTCGATTTGGGGAATCGGGTACCGGTTTCTAACTGTGATTTTATGCAGAGCCTAATAATCAATGCAAAGTTGCCAGGTTCCATCTTTCTTCTGTACCAGCACGATTGGGCTCCCACAAGGTGATGAGCTGGGATGGATGTGCCCCTTGTGGAGCAATTCTTGGATATGTCACTTGATCTCCTCATTCTCTAACAGAGAGCGGTGATAGATTGGCCCATTGGGAAACGGTGTGCCGGGGGTCAGATTGATGGGGTGCTTGACCTGGTAGTGCAGAGGTACCCCGGTAGGTGAGGAGAAGATATCAACGTATTCTTCCATGACCTTATCTACTTGCTTCAGCTGTGTGTAGAGGTCGACCGCAGAGACCTTGGATGTGGCTGTGTTTCTTCTCTCATTCTGAGAGCGAATCACGAAGAAGACAAACTTCCCCGTCTGAGAGATGACCTTCCTGCATTGCTTAGCAGGGATCAAGGAAATAACACTAAGTGGGACAACCTCGAGTATCCTATAGAATTTCATGTTCAAAGTAATAATAACACTACGAGGCCTAGACTCATATACAACATGTCGTTTCTATAAATAAGGTTGGCCCAAAAGAACATCACAAACTTCGAGAGGAGCAACATCACACAATACCTTGTCTTTGAAGGGCTTGATGCCGTATGACTGTCGACAATGTTGGCTGACGCAGAGATCGCTTTCTTGGTGGAGCCATCCAATGGTGTAGGGTTGTGGGTGCGACATTGTCGGCAGGGCCAGCCGCTTGATGACCTCTGCTGAGATGAGGTTCTTTTGGCTACCACTATCAACGATGAAGTGTAGCGGGGTGCCTTTTACCCACATCTGTGAATGGAAGAGGCGCTCTCCTTCTTCTGGCTCGTCTGGTTCACCATGTTGGAGCTTGGTGGTAGCAACGGTGGCACTGGGTTCCATGTCAATGATCCGTCTTCCCCTTTGTAGTTCTGACTCAGAGTTAGAACCCGCATCTGATTCACAGGCTTTCACTTCAGCCACCAGTGTCCGCTTTGAGCGACAATCAGCAGTGTTATGCCAAGGGCTCTTATGGAAGTCACACCACTTCCCGGTATCTTTCTTTGCCTTTCTGGTGTCCTTCTTTGCTTGCGGCTTGGACTGGTTTTCCTGATACTGTCTATCTTTTCTCTATCCTTTGTTCTGTGGGTTGGGGCCGTCCTTTCCTGGCTTTTGTTGTGAGGGGTTCCCCGACCCAAATTGTTGCGTCTTTTGTTTGAGCTTCTGCTCGATTTTGACGGCATATCGGTAGGCCACGCCCAAGAATGAGATGTCCAGAAATTCCATTTTGGTCTGGATGTATCTATGCAGAGCATCGTGATACTTGAGCACCAGATGTCGCTCTGAATCTTTGATACCCAGCTTGGTGCGCAAGGTATGGAAGATATTTGTGAAATTTGGCACTGCTTGGTCTCTTTCTTGCCGCAGTGTGGTCCATTTGGTATACAAGTCGTCATAACTTCCGACAGGGTAGTATTATTCCTTAATAACATCCATGAAGGATTCCCAGGTGGCTGTGACTGTAAATAATGAGGGTTCCTCTGTTTCCTTTTGCTCACAAAAAGTTTCCCACTAATCTTTGACATGGGGAACGACTTTGAGGAGTGCAAAAGTAATCTTTTCTCTATTCGAAAAGTTATGGACAGAAAAATACCCTTCTAGTAGATTCAACCACTTGTCTACAACATATGCTTCTATCTGACCTTCAAATATAGGAATATCAAAGTTTAATTGTACCTTGAAGGGGGCGGTGCCTCTGCTCGAAGAAGATGCATTATCGAAGGATTTGCGCGAAATTATCCATCATCTCTTTCTCTATTGCATGAGGGCTTCCTCAATCAACAATTTGAAAGGATCTCCTGTCCCGTAATATTTCTTTTCTCCTTCCATGAGAGGTCTCTTGGGTGTGCGAGATCTTGTCCTCAAAAGAAACAAGCTAGAGACCTAAGTCTTTGTACTCCGACCTCGTTGGGGACATGCATTAAGACGACAGGGAGTAGACCGCTCTGATACCATTGATCCAGATTTTATGAGTAGAACGAAGTGACTACAGATTATTACCAGATGCTTAACACATAATAACAAAGATACAGTAAAACTGGTTTTCTATTCAATAAGGAAATAAGCTGAAACTGTAAAATGCAGTGGAAATAGCTTGCTGGAATGGTGGCGGCTTATCTCTGAGAAGAGATGTGATGGCTACGCTCATTCATAAGAAGATGATTACAATGAGGCTCTCAAGGAATTTTTACAATAAACAAGAGTTTCAAAAACCCTAAACATCCAAAAACCCTAAACATCCAAAAACCTAACCCTAGGAGATGAAGCGCCAAAAGTCATGTGGGCCCCGTTTGGGTAAGTCAACACATCAACTTCCTGGGGTCGTAAATTTTGCATACGATCTCCGTTTTAGGCATATTATAGCCCATTGGAAATATCTATCCGAGGACTACAACAGTTGCACAAAATTTCATGATGAAATTTTGCAAGCGTAACATACCCCAGAAAATGTCGTTTAGGGCCTCAAAACGACTTCGAAAGATCAGGACCTGAAAAACTGCTAAAAAATAGTAAGTTATCAAAATTGCGAGAAAGATGTTTTGAGCTAGCTGGAAAAGGTGGGTGGCCACCGATATCCACCTGGATCAATTTGTCTCAAATTTAGACATGGAAGGAGGCACCCAAGTAAAGCTGACTCTGACTAAGAAAAAACAACAAGAAAGAAAAACAAGGGGAAAAGAGGCCGTCAACATGGATGCATCTCCGAAGGGAGTAAACATCATTTGGAAAGAGGTATTCCAGGCATATACTGCATTAAACTTTGACGACCCTCTCATAAAGGAAAAATTCCTCTTTGTTACAAAAAAAATAGTTGGGAAGATTATGACATAGGAAAAACAGTCTTGATAGGACAAAGCTATCACTAGAAATATTTTGAAGTTGAGCATTGGATCACAATTTCAAGAGATGATGGAATCATTAAATGTGAATAAGGATGAAGAAATAAAAACCCATGAAACTCTCAACAAGAAAATGGAAATGAGGAGGCAAACAAAACAAAGACTAGATGACCAACAGGAAAAAAGTATAGGTCAATTGACTACAACCGCATCACACCAGTCGAAAATCACTAGACCCGACCCAAGTAAGAAGCCCATTCCAAAGAAGCAACGCACAAAGATAAACACAGTCGACCTTACAAGGGAATCACCACCACCTAAGCTACACCAATTATCGTAGAAACAAGAGAAGAAAAGGAGGTGGAAAAACAAAAAAAGAAATCAAGGAAAGGGTGCTGAGAAGTATCATTAGACCATTTCAGATTCCCCTTATAACAACAATAATCAAGGAAGTGCAACGTGGTTGGGGTCGGAAGATGTCAACCAAAATTTACAAAATGAAGCTTCTAGAAAGAACACCACAGTCAAGTTGACTCCACTGGACAATTCAAATCCACTCGACCTGACCCAACCTAAAGCCTTTCCCAACAAAGAAAGTCAGTCAGTTCATCCTGACCTAGCCACAGTAGCAGGAATGCCAGCACATACAGAAGGAGAGACAACTACACACACTTAGGGGTCAACACACACCATCCTTGCAGAAAATCTAGTTGGTACAAAACCTATCACTGTCCCATCCGACTATTTAGATCCCCCCCAAAAATCTATCGAAGAACAAGAGAAAAGCCTGATGGAGAAGTATTATGAACAAGAAAAATCGACTGACCATAACAAAGATCAAATAAAGAGAGATAATAATGCTGGTACAAAATCGTCTAAGGATGGAAACTCCTCAACAGAGAATCCCCCTCTAGGAAGTCCTTACAAAGATTAGTCGAATCCTGCAGAACAGACTGAAAATACAAAACAAAATGATTCAGCAGATCACAAAAACAATGGAAGAAAGAAAGGAAGGACCCCGAAACAGAGCTAGAAGTAGGGAATATTAATAAGGAAAACCAGGGAAATGATAATACATATAAAGGAAACAACACATATAAAGAAAATGAGAAAGAGCTTAGTAAAAATCAAGAGCAAAATACTGTAGAAAAGCTATCAAAGAAGAAGAAGAAACATACAATCCATCATAAATATAGTTCTTAAAAAACAACTACCTTTATAGCCTTCGGGCTAGTTGGGTTGACAAAACCACTTGCAGAAACAATATTCAACCTTGTAGTTGCATACGACGAACATGTGATATATTTATATATGGAAGTCAACAAAGAAGCGACAACATATGGAAACAAGCCATGAGGGATGGCACCTGACTTATCGCAAGGAGAAACAAGGATAAACAAATACTGAAATACTGTGCATTGATCACCAAGGAGAAACTAGGCATATATCAGTTGGCATAGGGAATCAACCCTTTGGTAGTGATTAAAAGGCTACTCGAAGCAGTCATTGATACGGGTGCAAATAATCAACTCGAGATTCAACACTTGAAGCGAACAAATAAATAACTCAGGCAAATGCATAATAAAACAGTTAGAAACAATCAAGACATACTGGCCCAAAAAATAACAATAAACTTACATGTTGAGTATGGAAATTTCAAAGAAGTACAACAACAGTTGGAAGTTATCACTTCACAGATAGCCACTTTAAACACAATGCTCAGTAAGTGGCCCTCATATTTCACCCTCACTTACAACAAATTGAAATCCCACAAGTCAATTATTTCCATCTTGAGATTGACACGAATGCACACGACTGACCATAAATAAAAAATGGTCATTTCAAATCACGTTGCCGAAGAAAAGGCAATAGAGGAAGGGTTAGCTAGACAGGAGAAGGAGTGGCTAAAGATATCAACCAAATATCAAACCACAAGCTTGGAAAAATTGATTCGGTAGAATGGGTGGATGGCCATTGATATCGACATGGATTATTCCTTCCCCCTTATGAAGAAATGGTCCCCATCGAGTCAAGTTCCCTTAGGAGATGAGGAAATGTTTGCTGAATTTGAACCTTGGTAAGCCACTTTCCTTGCTGAAGTATATATCTTGGTTTGAAAACCCGATAGAGTTGTATGTTCTACTGGCAGGCAACTTTCATTTGGGTCTCCATGATATAATCCATTGTAGCTTGCTAAATACAATTGGGATTGCGTTTGGTAGGGGCCAAATGCTCAACCACCTCCAAGGTGTCTAACAGAGGTGGGTAATATGGTCGGAGTAGCTCCACATTAAATACTGGGTGCAAGACAAGAAAATGAGGAATACTCAATTCAAAATCATTTTCACCCACAACTTTCTGATAGCGTAAGACCCATAAGAGTGATATTAGATTCTTGTGGGGGCATGTGAGGCACTCTTTTTTCAAGTACAACCACATCTTCTCACGAACCTAAAACTTATGTGGAACCTAATGCTGGTTGTGTCATGAATCTATTGTTGGAGGTGCTAGATCCGTTCAACAAATTTGGCTATTCGATTTGCCTTAATTTGAGTGTGGGAGGACTCTATCGGTGAAGATGCAACATGAAGAGCTACATCAATGGGGGCTAATGGCTGGAACTCCAAGCACACCTGAAAGGGGTTGTGGACAATAGAGTTGTGAAGGGATCTGTTATATCTATGTTGAACATATAGAAACTTATTCTGCACCATTATAATTGGGATCCCATAAGGTGAGGAGCTCGATCAAATGTGGCCCTTTTGGATGAGCTCATGAATTTGACATTTTATTTCCTCATTCTCTAGAAGGGAGCATATATAGATTGGTCCATTGGGTAAGGAAGCATTGGGTACCAAGTCAATGGAATGCTTGAATTGGCAGTGTAGAGGCACCCTTGTAGGTGAAGCAAAAATATGTTTGTGCTCCTCTACAATCTTATCAACTTTCTTCTATTTTGTAGAAAGGTCTCATGCTAAGGCTGTGGTGGTCGTAGTGACCTTCCATTCACCTTCTGACTAGATCATGAAGAGGGAAAACTTTGTGGTTGGAGAGATTACTTTGCGACATTGTTTTTTCGAGATCAATGAATTGGTATCTGTCAAAACTACGTTTGGTACCTTGTAGAACTGACCCCCCATAGTAATAATGACACTACGGGGGCCAAAAATCATAAACAATGTGATGTTTCCACATATATGGTTGTCCTAAAAGAACATCACAAGCTTCAAGTGGGGAACATTACGTAATACTTTATCTTTGAAGGGATAGATGCCATAGGACACGTGACATTGCTATCTAATGCAGATGTCTCCTCCCTGGCTAAACCATCTAATGGTGTACTGTTGGGGGTGTGGCATTGTTGGAAACTTCATTCTTTTGATGACCTTAGCTGAGATCAGGTTCTTCTGAATCCAACTATCAACAATGAAATGTAGTGGGGTCCCCTTGACCCACATATGTGAGTGGAAGAGGTGCTCCCCCTCCTCTGGATCCTTTAGTTATTTTGGTTGGATTTTTGTGGTTGCAACTATAGCAATGGGTTCTACATCAATGATCCATTTCCATTTATTTTGCTTTGAATCAAAATCCAAGGCAGGGTTTGATTATTTTTCTTTGAGCTTGGCCAACAATTTTTGTTTCATGCGACATCCATCAATGTTGTGCCAAGGGCTCTTGTGAAACTCACACCACTTTCCAATGTCCTTCTATGACTTCCCATCACCCTTATTTATGTGTGGTTTGGACTGGTTTTCGTGAGATTGGCTCACCTTGATCTGTCCTTTTTTTGCGAGTTAGGATAGCCTTTACCATGATTTTGTTGTGGCGTATTTGTATACCTAAACTCTCGCTTATTCCTCTGCTTGAATTTATGCTCGATTTTGATAACATAATGATAAGTGACTCCCAATGAGGATATGTCCAAGAAATCCATCTCTTTTTGGATGTACCTATGTAGGCCACTGCGGTACTTTAGAACCATGTGTCTCTCAGAATCTTGAATACCCAACTTTTAGTGCAGGGTATGGAAGATGTTGGTATACTCTGGCATTGTATGGTCTGTCTCATGACATAGAGTTGTCCATCTTGTATATGGTCATCATAGCTTCCAATAGGGTAGAACTCCTCCATGAGGGAATCCAAAAAGGCCACCCAGGTGGGTTATATCCCAAATGGTGTAGATTCATCTATGGTGTGTCTCTCCCAGTGACCTTCCCACAAAAATTTGACACAGGGAAGGGATTTAAGTAGCACAAAGATGATATTTTCATTGTCAAAAATGTTTTGGACATAGTAATGACCTTCTAGCAGATTCAACCATTTATTTAGAGCATCTACATATATTTATCCTTCAAATGAGGGAATATAAAAATTAACTTGTTCCTCGAAGGGCATCACACCTTTGAAATGGTTTTTTTTCGAAGATGCCTCGGTCGTCATTGGTAGTTTTTGAAGGATCTGAATGAAGTTGTCCATCATCTTGTTCCTCTATTGCGTGAGGGATTCCTCGAACACCATATTGAAAGGACCTCTTCCTCCATAATCTCTCTTTTATTCCACCATGGGGGGTCACTTGGGCTAGCGAGAGTGGTCATCCCCAAGAGAGACTAGATCTAGAACCAATTCTCTATACCCTGACCTCATCGAGGACATGCACTGAGAAATAAAAAGGAGCATATTTCTCTGATACCATTGATTCAGATTATATTGGGAACAAAATGATATACAAACAAAACTATAGCAGAGAACACGTAAGTAGTGTGAAACCCAACTTTTATTAATGTATACAATATTAGAATACTTTAGAATACAAATTGGCTAGAATGGTGGTAGCTTATCTCTGAAGAGAAAGAGATGTCAGCTATGCTCATTTGAAAAATAAATATTACAAGAGGACGAAAGAGAGACCTTGTTGTCTACATCATGAAGGAATAATAATATATCTTTTTACAAATGAGAGGGATCACATATATAGTACTTACAAATGCCTTTTCCCTCGAGAGTCATATCATTTCACCTATTTTACCGCGGGTTCAATAACCATGGGCTCGTAAACCACCAATGGTAAAAACTAATTAATAATCATGCAAACATCTTTTTATCATTTTATTATTATTATTATTTATTTTATTTCTCTCCATCTTTCAATTAGCATGGGTGTATACCATGGTTTTATCAAAACCACATGCTTGAAAATGTTGATTCAATGGAAGAGGTGGATGGCCACATATATCCACCTGGATCAAGCATACATGTGCATAGAGTCTCTAACTCTTGCATAATTGATCTGGATTTAGGAGCATAACGAAATGATAACATACTAAATACAATAACACAAAGATACATAGAACAACAATAGACATCCAATGAACAATAACTTCTATTGAATAAATAAAATAGGTTGAATCTGTAAAACTGCAGAACTGAAATCAACTTGCTCGAATGGTGGTAGCTATCTATGAGAAGAGATGTGGCTGCTACACACATTTGATTGAGTAGAATGATTGCAATGAGGCTCTAGAGGCCTTTTTAACATTACTCATTAATGCCAAAACCCTAGACATCCAACAACCTAATCCTAGGAGATGAAATGCCAAACGTTATGTGGGCCCCAAAGGGTAAGTTGGTACCTCAACTTCCTGGGTCATAACTTTTGCATATGATGTCCGTTTTAGGCACATAATAGCTCGTTGGAAAGGTATTTTTGAGAACTACACATTATGTTGTCAAACTTTGACTTTGTCTATAGTTTTACTATGAAAAAAAACAAAAAACTATTTAGGGCCCCAAAATGACCCTGGAAGTACAAAAAGATGTACTGACATGAAAATTTAAAAAATAAGCCAGTTGGATTAGGTGGGCGACCACCAATCTCCACCTAGAAGCTGTGTAGGGCTTCAGACATCCGCGAAAGTGTAGAACCCACAATTACAAAGAATTAAAGAAGAACGTGTTGAACTAAAAACTGTCAAGATGAGCCAGTTGGAATAGGTGGGTGGCCACCAATATCCACCTGGATCAGTGCTCCCCCCTTAGGAAGCAGTGGTCTCCATTGCGTTGAGTTCCCCCATCAGGTGAAGAAATTTATGCTTAATTTGGCCTTGAGTGAGCCACTTGCCTTGGTGTAGGAGCTTCCCTGCCTTGACAACCCGATAAATCTGAATCCTTTGTTATCAAGTGCCCTTGACCCGTGTGTCCACTATCTGATTAGTGGATGCTTGTTCCATGCAGTCAAGTTTGAGCTCTATTGGTGTCAACTATTCTACGATCTTTGAGGTGTCCAATAATGGTGGAAAATATGGCTGGAAGAGGTCCCCATTGAACACTAGGTGCAAGCCAAGGAAGGGGAGAGTGTTGAGCTCAAAAGCATTGTCACCCACAACCTTGGTGATAGTGTAAGGCCCATAGCGAAGTGGATGGATCTTCCAATGGGGTCCTGTAAGGCATTCTTTCTACAAATGTAACCAGACCTTGTTTCCCACCTGAAACTTGTGCGGTGCCCGATGTTGATCATGGCGTTGCTTGTACTTAGCATTGGCTTTCTGCAAAATCTCATGGACGTATTGACAGATGTGTTGAATCCACTCAATGAATCTAGTGGCTTTGTCGGCCTCAGACTGAACATGGGAAGATTCTGTCTGTGTGGTTGCAAGAGGTAGTGCAACATCAATGGGACCCAAGGGTTTGAATCCCAGTCCCACTTGAAATGGGCTATGGCCGGTGGAGATATGGAGAGCCCTGTTGTAGCTGTGCTGAACATAGGGAAGACTCTCATCCCATGTACGTGGATGGTTAGAGTTATACATGCACAGGATGTGCACAATCATCCGATTGATGACCTTTGTTTGGACATTGGTTTGAGGGTGGCAGGAAGTGGATTTAGTGATCTTGGTGTCCAACAGTGACGAGAGACTCGACCAAAATGTGCTGAGGAACTTGTTGTCCCGATTGGAGATGATGGTCTGTAGTATCCCAAAATGGACCCACACTCATTTGAAGAAGAGCTTGGCCGTATCTGTTGATGTGATGCTCTTCTTGCAGGCTGTGAGAATGGCCATCTTCGGAAACCGATCAACCACCACAAATACACAATCATTGCCTTGCTTGGTGGACGGAAGGCCAAACATGTAATCCATCAAGATGGATTCCCAAGGCCTCTCAAGAGTAGGAAGAGGAGTGTATAATCCTTGCTTCTTGATGGTTGGCCTGGCAATGACACAAGCAGTGCAAGATATGATATACTTGCTGATGGCCTATCAAAGTTTTGGCCAATAATTTTTTTTTTGTAGAACGACCACATTTTTCTCCACGCCAAAATGTCTTGCCATTCAACTGTAGTGAGCCTCCCAAATCATCTTTTCACACTCGCTTGCAAGAACACAGAGGTGGACCAGATGGCATAACAGTCCATCTTGAATGTGAAAATCGATGACATTCGCATCTTTACCCAAGAGATGATAGGTGGTGGAGAAGTCAGGATCCCACTGAAAAAGTGGGGGCCACTCAGATGCCTCATGTCCACAGGAATGGAGAAAAGTGGTGAGTGTAGCCGCGGGAGGGAGACCGAGGCGATCAATGACACAATTTGTGCTCCCTGTCTTATACTTGATGTTTAGATGGAACTGCTGTAGGTATGTGGATCACTTTTGATGGCGGTCATTCTGCAAGTTCCCCTATGTCTGTGTGAACTATAGAGGCTTGATCAGTGTGGATGATTTTTTCCTTTCCTAGAATGTAATGTTTCCATTGACGATAGGCTTGTACAATGGAATACATTTCCTTGTCATAGGCGGGGTATTTTCGAATGGTATATGAGAGAGTCTCACTATGGTATGCTTCTAGATGACCATGCTAAGTGAGAATTGTGCCTAGAACATAGTCAGATGCATCGGTCTCAATCTCGAACGGTTGTTACAGATTGGGTAAGGAGAGTACTGGAGCTGAGCACAAGCGATGATTTAGATCATCAAATTCTTGTTGTTGTTCTGTCCCCCATGTGAAATTTTCCCTGCCACTGTCCTTGGTCACTTGGATGAGGGCCCATGCAATATGGCAGAATCCCAACACAAATCGTCGGTAGAAGTTGGCAAGTCCCAAGAAGCTCCAAATCTCGATTAGTGTGGTCGGGGTTGGATAGTCACAAATGAATTGGATCTTAGCTGGATCCACATGTACCCCATGCTCATCAACAATGTAGCCTAAGTATTGGACCCTGCTCATGCCAAAGGAGCATTTTTCCAAGTTGGGATATAGTTTGTGCTGTCGTAGAGTGCTTAAAACCTGTTGAATATGTTGCATGTGCTCCTCCCAAGTTCTGCTGAAGATGAGTATGTCATCTAGATATATCACCAAAAAAGAGTTTGTGAAGGGTCTCAATACATCATCCATCAACCACATGAAAGTTGTTGGTGCATACTTAAGACAAATGGCATGGCCAACCATTCGAAGAGAATTTCTTTATATTTGAAAGTTGTCTTCCAAACATTAGTCGATTCGATGGGAACCTAGTGGGAGCCAGACTTTAGGTCAATCTTGCTGAAGAAATTTTCCCCTTGAGTTGGTCAAGAAGGTCATCAATTTGGGGAATTAGGCACTGGTTCCTGAATGTGATTTTGTTTAATTCTCTGTAATCAATGCAGAGCTGCCAGGTCCCGTATTTCTTCTACACCAGTACAATCGGGCTTCCACAAGGGGAGGAACTGGGTCTAATGTGCCCCTTTTGAAGCATCTCTTGGATCCAATGCTTGATTTCATCATTTTCCATCAGTGAGCAACAATAGACTAGTCCATTAGGAAATGGTGCACCGAGGGTTAGATCAATTGGATGCTTGACTTGGCAGTGCGTCGGTACCCCGGTGGGT
This sequence comes from Picea glauca, assembly GCA_000966675.3. Lineage (NCBI taxonomy): Eukaryota > Viridiplantae > Streptophyta > Pinopsida > Pinales > Pinaceae > Picea > Picea glauca. Next base: position 50,404 of record JZKD02S1882839.1, on the reverse strand, counting down.
GAGGAGAAGATGTCTTGGTACTCTTCCACGATCTCGTCCACTTCTTCTGCTGCAAAGAGATGCTCTGTGTAGAGGTCACATATTTGGAAATGACCTCCTTCTTACTGTGAGCACGTATCACAAAGAAGACAAACTTCTTGGTCTATGAAATGACCTTACTGCATTGCTTAGCAGAGATTAAATAAATAGCGGTAGGTAGTGCTGCCTCTGGTATCCTGTACAATTGTCTACCTGAAGTAATAATAACACTACGGGGCCTAGACTCATACAAAACATGTCACTTCCACAAATATGGCTTTCCTAAAAGAACATCACAAACTTCAAGCAGAGCAATATCACACAACACCTTGTCTTTGAATGGCTTGATGTCGTAGGGCAGATGGAACTGTTGGCCGACATGGAGATCTCTTCCTTGGCGAAGCCAACCGATGGTGTAGGGTTGTAGGTGCGGTGTCATCAACATGTATAGTCGCTTGAAAACCTCTGCTGAGATAATGTTCTTTTGACTACCTCTATCGACAATTAAATGAAGCAGAGCCCCATTTACCCACATTTGTGAGTGAAAGAGGCGTTTTCCTTCCTCTAGTTCTTCTAGTTCACTTGGCTAGACTTTGGTGGTAGCGAAAGTGGCACTGGGCTTGGCATCGATAATCTGCTTCCATCCTTATGGGTTTGATTTGGATTCTGAATCTTCCTCTGACTTGGATCTTTCAACTCGACCACCAGTGACTGCTTGGAGCGACATTCTTCAGTGTTGTGCCAAGGGATTTTATGGTATTCCCACCACTTTCTCGTGTCCTTCGACTTCTCATTACCCTTCTTGGGTTGTGGCTTTGACTGGTTGTCCTGATAGTGGCCACCTTTGTTCTGTCCATTTTGTTGTGGGTTGGGTCTACCTTTGCCATGCTTCGGTTGTGAGGAGTTTGCAGATCCAAACTCTCACCTCTTCTGCCTAAATTTCTGCTTGATCTTGACAACATATCTATAATCCACACCTAATGATGCAATGGCCAGAAACTCCATTTTTGCTTGAATGTATCTATGCAGACAGTCGTGGTATTTGAGCACCAGATGTGTCATCAAAGTCTTTGATACCAAATTTGGTGTGCAGGGTATGGAAAATATTGTTGAAATCTGGTACTGTCTGGTCTCTTTCCTGACCCAACATTGTCCATCTTGTGTACTAGTCATCGTAGCTTCCAATAGGGTAGTACTATTCTTTAATGGAATCCCTGAAGGAATCCCATGTATGGGCGACCACAAATATTGCATGTTCTTCTATGGCCCTTTTCTCAGACTAAGTATCCCACCAGTCCTTAACATGGGGGATGACCTTGAGGAGTGCAAAAGTAATCTTTTCCCTGTCGAAAAAATTGTGGATTGAAAAATACCCTTCGAGCAGATTCAACCATTTATCTACAACATCCACATTTATCAGTTCTTCAAATGATGGAATATCAAAATTTAATTGTACCTTGAAGTGGGTTGCATGGCCACTTGATGAAGATGCGTCCCCTGTGGGCAGTCGCTGAAGGATCTGTGCAAAGTTATCTATCATTTCGTTCCTTTGTCGCGCAAGGGATTCCTCGAGAAATAGGTTAAAAGGATCTCTTCCTCCATCATATTTCTTCTTGTCCCCCATGAGTTGTTGTCAGGCTCGACGTGACCGATCTTTCAAAGGCTTGACTGGTTCAAGTCCCAACTTCTTGTACCCAAATCTTGTCGGGGACATGCATGAAGAAAAATAAATGAAGGGCAAACCTCTCTGATACCACTGATCCATATTTAGGAGTGGAACAAAATAAATAAAAAAATGAATACAATAACACAGAGATACAAATAACAACAACAAATATCCAGTGAACATTAACTTCTATTGAATAAATAAAACAGGCTAAAATTGTGAAACTGCAGAACTGAAAACAACTTGCTCAAATGGTGGTAGCTATCTCTGAGAAGAGATGTGGCTTCTACGCACATCCGTCTGAGAAGAATGATTACAATGAGGCTCTAGAGGCCTTTTTAACATTACTCATGAATTCCAAAACCATATACATCCAAAAACCTAACCCTAGGAGATGAAACGCCAAAAGTTATGTCGGCCTTGATGGGTAAGTTGGTACCTCAACTTCTGGGGGTCGTAACTTTTTCATACAACCTTCGTTTTAGGCGCATGATAGCCCATTGGAAAGGTAGTTTTGAGAGCTACACACTATGCTATCAAACTCTGTCTCCGTCTATAGTTTGACTGTGACAAGAAAAAAAAAACACTGTTTAGGGCCCTAAAACGGCCCTAGAAGTACAAAAAGATGTACTAACATGAAAACTTCCAAAATAAGCCAGTTGGATTAGGTGGGCGGCCACCCATCTCCACATGGAAGCTGTGTAGGGATTCAGACAACCCTAGAAGTGTAGAACCCACAATTACAAAGAATTACAAAAGAACGTGCTTAACTAAAAACTATCAAGATGAGCCAGTTGGAATAGGTGGGTGGCCACCAATATCCACCTAGATCAACAATACTTTGGGAAAACATCAATTTTATAAAATATGACTTTTATTTGCACAATGCATGTGTTATTGTGATTTTCCTACCAAATCCAATGATTAAGGTTGTGTTCATGGAGATCTTACAATGCTTGAGCCAAAAACTTCCAAAGCCCATATCTTAGGCCACATGTAACCAAATTGAGCAAACAAGGGTTTGTTGGAAAGATCTTGAGGTAGAAAATAGAATGACATAGTCCTCATGAGGAAAAAAGGTCATTTTGGCATCTTTCCATACTCTAAGGAAAGATTAGAAGGCAACATGAAGCATGATTGGAATGTATGGCCTTCAACCACATTAGCAAAAAAAGGTTGGTTTCTATTGTTTCTTTATTGCTACACCAATGATTATAGAGCCAGAAGTCAATCTTGGTGTCTATGCCAAATCACCTACAACTATTGAAAAGCAACAACCTACCATCAACGACATGGGATAGGAGATCGAGGAAAATCAAGACATTCAGAACATCCACTTGGACGTAGATTAAGAATATGAGAATCAAAATGTTTAGGGATAGCTTGGTATATGATATTGTTGGTGGATTTCATGCATGAGAAACAAAGAAAACAAAGAGCAGAAGGAGGAGATTCCAAAACATCTAAATTTTTTCTAGATCAAAGAAATAGTTCATACCAGATAAACATTGCCACCGATAGAAGACCTAAGTTGAGGATTCACCACTTAAGCTATATGTCTGTTGTTCTTAGTTTTTTAATGCCCTATCTATTTCCATATTCTTATCTCCTTCTTTATATTTTCTCTATTATAATCACTCATTAGGTAGATCCCATGCACAATTTGGGCATTTTGTGGATATGCCCCCTTATCATTTTGTGTTTGGGTTATTGGACCATACACATTGAAAGTATTAGATTTTTTTGTATACCTAGTTAAGATATATTCACCTTGATATCAATAAATGAATATATTATAATCTACTATATTTTGCTTCTAATGTGATTTAGGCTTGGCTTAATGTGCCTTAAATATTGAATTTTATTTTTGCAATTCCCATTATGTTTTTATGCTTTAAATATGTGAATGAATGAGACTTCCACCCTCTCAAGAATTCATAGATTAATGTATCTCCTTCAATATATTCTACATATACTCATTAAATAT
>JZKD02S1882839.1:19251-36613 GCA_000966675.3 Picea glauca | reverse complement strand
TTCTCATGTTTTCCACTGCCTAAAAATGTCGTTTAAGCCTCAAAATCGCTCTGCAAGTTTATCACCTTCAAAAATCATAAAATTTTGAGGAAAATCGACTATTTTACTGTTATAACCATCCTTCAATCTATACCATTGATTTAAAAATCATAAGAAATCTCAATCATTGATCTGTCAGACCTTCCCTAGGCCTGCGAATGAACTTCCACCGTTAATCACCAACTCGAAGCAATCTGGATCATTTCTTTTCCAACACTACATCAACAATCAAATATTTATGTGGTATTTCAAACTTTCTCACTGATTTCCCCGAACCTCGATCTTCAACCATTGACCGTTTTTATTAACAACCAAGATTTTCCCATGAATCTCGTCGACCCCCAATCATCGACAATCAATCATCGACAAATTTCTTTAGCAACCAACATGTTTACAAATTCCGCCAAACCCTTATCATCAACCATCAACCATCTCTTGACTGATGTGACAACTATGTTAACATGGCATGACATGTAGATGTTGATGTGGCATGACATGTCGATACTGACACTGCACTCTTGATGATGTGGCATGACATGTGGATGTTGACGTGGAGGGACACACCATCACCCTCTTTCCTTCTTTAATGACCGACAACTTCTCTTGGATCAATTGAACGCCTCACTAAATATGTCAAACCCTGATCATCGACCATCGATGATCGACGATTTCCTTTGGATGCAAGAAATCCTTCGCCTCATTCTATTGACCCCCGATGATTGGCCATCGACAATCAATGATTTTCTTTGGCTGATCCAAACTCTTTGCCAAACACAGATTTGATCATCGACCATTGACGATTTTTGTTGTCAAACTAAAACTCTTCACAAATTTCGTCGACTCGACCATCGACCATCAACAATCTGTCTTGGCGAATTCCAACACTTAGAATTTTTTGACCAAATCCTAGACGAATTTGGGTCGTCGATCTTTCATTCAAAAGTATATTGACCGTTGATTCACCAAACTTATTCCAACTCGATCGATGAATCTCAATTGTCGATCTACTCATTTTCCCAACCGCCAAAAATGAATCTCGATCGTCAATCCTTTAATTTCGCCAATCTATGAGAATGAATCTTGGTCTTCAATTCTCTTCTTTTTGCAAAACTAAAAAAAACTCATAAGTTTTTAATTCAATTTATGATGAATCTGGGTCGTTGATCTCAATCATCGATTCATCAAACTCTCCCAGCTTCATCGACCTCCATAAGAAAGTGAATTTCGACCTTCCAGGTTAAATTTAACTATGTAATCCTGCAAATTTATGCCATTAAACCTCTTAGATAGTTCTGAGGCATTTAAAACTCGAATTTAGGGATTTCACTCTGATTTTTAACCATTTTCCCCCAAATCCATCACGATCAAAGTTTGTGGCAATGCATTTTTACCCAATTTACATTGCTTCTTGGTCCATATGGGTCCAATGTTGAACTTAAGCTCTGATACCACTTTGTAACGCACCTAGTCCCAAGTAGGGCCACACTACTACTAAAGGTGACCCAATAAATTTTTTGATACCAATTCTAAATGCAGAAATAATACACAACATGACATTTAAGATTATACATTGGTCCATGCTAATTAAAAATGTAAATGAAATTGATTAGTTGTGCATAGAAACAAATAAATGCATACAACATCATTCAACCACAGAAATAGAGATCTGAATGCATCAGTCTACTCACAACAAGAAACACTAACTAACTCAGAGTAAAACACACAACAACTATATCATCATTTAACATAAATGCACATAACATATAAGAACACTTATCTTATGAAAATATGCAACCCGCTGCAGATGATAGACATTCCTCTCAATCGTAGATTTGTTGTTCTAGTTCTCAACAACAAATCACCCATGAGTTGGTGCTATGAATGCACAGGAGATGATGGTCCCTAAGGCTAGCTAATGTCTCTCTCTAAACAATCAATTCCCACAACTAATTCTAGTCCACCAACTCTCTTCCACACAACCTGCACAACTCAGGGATGGGATCCCCCTTCACTTCTCATAGTCCCTCAAGCCTTCCCACTCCCCTCCAGGGCTTCCAACACAATCTAGATAAAAAATATCTCACCTGGGACTGCTATCATAAGATTTGTACTTGTGCAAATCCCAACACAAGTTCCCCCAAATCCGCGTAACTATGGAAAATCCTACCACTGCCACCTTAGTAAGAAGTTCCCTCATTTTAGTGATGGAGGAGGTTCACCATAGGGGAGGCTTCCCTAGTGACCTCAAGGGAACAAAGTATCAATTGTTGTAGCCAATTCTATCGCCCCCTCTCTTGATCACCTAAAGAAAAGTCTAGGTCAAGGAAATAAAAAGAGTATGAAGTTGTTTGAGTACTTGCCCGGAACAACAATTTATAGCAAATATATGATGATTTCCAAGTTCAAACATGCAACAAATACCTCTAGAAGACTCTAGACAATGAAAATTGCAATGGCCGGTACAAATTTGCAACAGTACACCAGTCTTATAACAACAATTTAAATTTGTAACAAAAATAATAAAAAGAGCTTAAAATTTCAACAATTGACCAATAAAATTAAGCATGCATTACATATAACATTATACAATTGCTTAAAAGAAATTATGAGCAAGTTAAACAACATTTACAAGAGTGTATGCATCAAATAAGAGTGTATTTAGATGGCTGTTGAAAACTTTTGCAACAACATCAAGTTTACTAGAGTTAGTGAGTGTTAGTGTTAACAAAATTAGTAGAAAGCTTGAGAGAGTTGAAAGAGAGTGTTTGTTGGTGGATTTCACCAATAGAGAGTTGTAAGATGAGTTCCTTTGAGGGCTATGGAGTATTTATAACAAAAATACAACAATGCTTGAATATTTAACAAGTAGAAACCAAGAGTTGGGGCTTAAACTTTAAGGTGCTAGCACATTAGGACTTTAGGGTTTAAACCTTAAATAAAAGAATTGTTAAAGTGCAAGCACTTTTAGGCTCTAGCAACCTTTTCTCCCTTCTTGATGCTTCAACTAGATTAAAATCAATATCTAGGGTTAAAATCATAAAGTGTTATCACTTTAGGGATTTATGAATCTAACCCTAGCAAGGATTCCTTCACAAATTTTGGACAAAATTAACTTTGTGAGAGGAGGAAGCACTTATGCTCCTCTCTTAGGGTTTCACCAAGCAAGACGTCTAGCATGAAACCGACAAATTACCATGAAGCATTGATAGCACAAAGATAAAATTGCATAAATTTCACTTACTTCATCAATATAACATGAGATAAAACCCTAATTGCATAAATTTCATCAAAAAATCAACAAAAGTATCCACAAATTGATCCTCCAAGCAAGTCACACAAGTGTAGAAGAGAGAGATATCCAAGTACGGTGAAAATTTCAGACTTGTTCTCACAAATGGTGAGGAATGAATCATCATAAAATGGAATGAGATGGTCCTCTATTTATATGAGGCCATCTAAACCAATTTGTCCACATAAAATTATCAATTACAGATTAGAAGAGGGACGAAACCCTTTATTTTCCCTTACATTATGCAAAAATGAAAAATACATGAAATAAAACCCTAAAGAGGATGAAATCATGCCCTAGTAGGGTGACTTAGGGCTAGAGAATGTGACATCCAATCTCAATGAGTGGAACGTTGTGCCTCCAAATGCCATGTGTCATGATCTTATGTGCAAATGTTCCATGCCATGAGCCTCCACCTGTCAAACCACCTCCAGAATCCATCAAACCCTAGCCTCCAAGATGAAGTCAAGGGATAGAGGGTGATGTCCTAGGCCTTCAAAGGCAACGTCCAAGTGTAGAAGGTGACATCATGTGTAACTCATCATCCTTCACTGGGCAAGGTCCTGCAAATAAAAACAAGTACGCGCTCCAAGGGTCCACAAGTCATATTAATCATGCTAAGTAAGCCACATTTAACACAAGAACCACCCAAACAAGTGCATTAAATCCCCCCTTTTGAGGTAACAGGGACCTAAAAAATTCTACAACTGCAACATGAATTCGCCTAGCAACAAAACACTTGCTTCTCTTGACAAATTTCAAACATAATATTTCTCACAGGCCTGCAACTTTTCTTCCTTTGAAATTACAACTTCAAACAACTACCATACATGTCCACTATGTATTCTTGCAAGCTTCAACACTCCAAATTCTCTTGCTTTCTAGAAAACTCCAAGTAAAAACTACTCTGCATGCAAAAACATGAATGTGTAATTATGCCCCTTCTACCCATACAAAGTTTCTCCCTTTCCTTTGCTTTCTTGACTTACACACTTCCTCAAGTTGATTGTACTAAACCCCCATGCTCTCAATAACTATGGGATGTAACGTCTCACACCCACCCTCTTACATGAATTCAATGATTGGGCTCTAGAACACTCAACAAATAATGGAAGGTTCATAGTAAGGATACTTTAGAAAGAATTGGGTTTGGGTTTAATAAACATGGGTAAACTCTCCCCCCTGGACCCCTTCCCTTTCTTGTAGAAACCAAGCTCCCAAATCTCCGTCCATGTCCATCTGCGGTCGGTGATACATTTTACTTATTATATTCAATTTACATAATTTACATATTACATCGCTTGCCCCTCGATCATACATTTCATTTACAATATGCATCGCTAGTTTGGGGTTTGAAAACGAGGATGTTATAACAATAACATTGAGATCTAGAAAATATGCATGCGCTTTTCATATCCCCACTCTATCGATATTGTACTTGAATACCTCGCCCTCCTTTCAATGTCCCCTCAATGGAAAAACACTTTTCTCCTTTATTTTTAAGTTGTGTCTATCCTTAGTATGATTAGGATTGAATCTTTCCAGAGTGCACAAATGTTCAAGGGTCTTGGGAGCGGAAGTAAGGAGAAATCATTGACAAAAGACTTGGAAAATGCATATTAATGTTGGCAGAAACTTGTAGCTTTGTTGCTCTTGATCTTGTTTGGTAATGGCATTGATGGCCTATAATTCATGGAAAGTAACTAATGTTTTTCAACATTCAAAATTGGACCTATCACAATAGACCTAAGTTATCATTTCCAATTTAAGTGAATACACAAGTAGATATGAGGAAATGCACTTACATTGGTCATTTAGTTGGTATCACTGATAGGTGGAAACAATAGGGAAAATGAATATATTTCAAAATCCTCGAGCTATGGAATTATTGTACCTTATTAAAATTTTATACTTAAATGATAGAAAAAAAGGTATTTAGAATTAAATGGTTTTGATGTTATGTTTTATAGGTCATCATTACTTTGTGATTATTATGTATATGTTATTGAAAGATATCTAAGCTATGATAACATATCTCTATGTCAATATAATGTTGTATAATAATATTCCCCTTCTCACAATTAAATTAGATTCAAACTTGTCAATGCACAATATAACTAGCTTGACAAAAAACTTTTAAGCAAAATGTCTAAAAAGTTGTAGTTACCATATAATGATAGGTTGGGAAAGAGGTTATTGATCCGAAAATGAGGGACTTGTAGTCCACTCACTTCACCAACACATGTATTGTGCACACAGTTTACTCTAAGCTTTGTTCTCAATGGTGTACATAGTGTTATGTCTACAGAAAGGATGCTAGGCCTCTGTCCTTTGCTCTGTACAAGAATATTTATCTACTAACGGTTGTCTATCCTTCATTCTCAACAAATAGCCAATGGCTCACTGTGGTCTAGTGTCACCTGCACACCACAACTAGTCAATAATGTCAATAATAAATAGGGATCCGAGCTATTTCTTTGTTGTTGATCACTAGGCAGGCATACACCAAATGGTTGTACTTCTTGACTCCAAGGCTTGGTTTTGTTGCTAAGGAGCCAAGACCAATGCTCAATGAAAAATCCAAGTGGATTGTGCTTCAATTGCAATAAAGCAATATGCACATTTCTCTTTACAATCAACTTCCTTCAATGTTGGAAGAAAACACCTCACAATGAAGTCATGATCCAAATAATTAAAGAAACGTGAGGACACCCTTTCACTTCAAGAAGATCCCACAAAATTGTAGTTTGTAAAAGGTAAGATATCACCTCTAAGTTTAATGACTTAGTTCACTGTTAATCAAATGTGAGGGTTGGAGTGTTGAGAGATGGTTGAGCTACACTTGATCTACGTACTAATACAAGCCTTGTTCAACGTAGCTTGTGAAATTAATCCATGATTTCAAAGTTAATTCAACATCTCAGGAAAAGACACAAATGACTCCATAATTCAAGTCAAGCACATAGAGACATGATTCAAGACCGTTCATTTGTTTTATCCCCTATGATTTCTCTAGTGCTTTAAAAGAAAACACATAGATATACATCTTCTCAACAATTAAGCCACAATGATTGAGTATCAAAAGGATAATTGGTAAATCAACTTGCTTGGATTGACGTTGCTACCAAAATTACCAAAATCCTCCATTAATATTAACCAATGTTGATTTTGTTGAAGGAGCTATCATAAATTGAGAATCCCATGTCATATAAATACCATATTTGCCTTCAAACAATCATCCAATGCACAAAAAAAATGAATGTTGTCTCTTAAAAATTTAAAGTTCCCAACAACTAATAGAATTGCCCAATGTGAATTGAAGTGCCCAACATCCACTTGAATTTCCAAAGGAAGAGTTCAAGCACCCATAAAGATGTGAAGTCGCCCAGGGATGAAGTAAAACACCCAAGGCGATGTGAACACTCCTAAGCACAAAGTAAAGCGTCTAGGGGAATGTAAACTCGGCCTAGGAAAAGAGAAATTGGCCTATAGAAATAAGAAATCGCCCAGGAAAGTGATAAATCGACCCAAGCAAGACAAATTTGAATGAGGGAGAGAGTTATAGTATGGAGGAGTGATAAATTCACCCAACAACCAGATTAAACCAATTTAGAAGCTCTCTAGATCAGTGGAACAATCAAATCTTGGGAGACAATGATCTCTACGCAAAGTGGAATGGATGGTGGATATCTCTAAGTTGTTAGTGTTCACCAATTTCATGGAAAATAGTTCTTTGAACCGAACTAATAGAAATACGAGTGGCCACTCTCAATTGCCACCATTAACACATTCACGCTATCACATTGAACATGATAAGAGCACTTTTCATACACAAAATTAAACATAGATATATTACTAATTACTCAAGCACATCCATTAAACAACCATTGAGAAAATTCATCACACAAGATAAAGTGTTTACCTTGAAAACCCAAATGGGAAAGAAATCTTCGAATGGGGGCTCAATATTTCATTCAACAATCTATGGTACAATGTTATTCATCCTCCTCTTCTTGTCCAAAAGACCCTTTGGGAGAAAAAATACAAGAGGAAGAAGGCCAACATACCGACCTTTCATTTCCCATTCCTCACTCTTCTCTCCTATTTCATTTATTTATTTATTATTATGTTCTCACATGTTTGTCTTATTCAACATTACATTAACATTGTTTTACAATGTTCACATAACCTTTATAAATTGTTGTATTAAACTTACAGGTACAGAGTATTACACCCATTCATCGGTTCATATACATTTCAGATCACACCTCCCCATTGAGAGGTTTTTTGGTCTCCAAAATCTTGAAGGAAACCAATTTAGATCAATGTGCCTTCTGTCTGGTTCTTTGAAATGTGGCTCTGACTATGGCTCCTGGAAAAATCTCTGGTCCCTAGCTATGGATCTAGCTCTGGTCATTGGCTCACTTGTTCCTGCAATGTAGAAGTATGCTCACTAACTCTTAGCTCTAAGAAATCTCCATATCCAAACTATAGACTCCACATCCATTCTAATCTTCCTCTCAGTCTTGGAGACAATCCATCTTAGTATCCAATGAATCCAAGTCGGATGTTGGTTTATGTTCAGTTTGACTCCAACAGGCTTTGCCATCACAATCAATCATAGAAAAATGAGCATCCACGCTCTTTAAATAGAGATCACACACCAATCAGGTGCTAAGCCACAAATCAATGTAGTTGTTAAGATCGAGGAGAATATGAGTCGTTGGATCACTATATGTCAGGAACATATCATGATCATTGGATTACAAATGCACAGTAATGCATACTAAATAAACACACTAAGTAAAACACTTTAACCTAACGAAACATTAGACCAAGTTGATCTTAACTAACTCCTAAGTGTTTAAATATCTTAACATCCCCCCTTAAGAACAACTTGGGATATGATTGAAGGATTTACAAAGGCGACACAATAGGAGAAGGAAGGATGCATTTGAGCCTATCCCCCTTTAATGACAACTTCCAGAACTCCTAACATAGATCGAAGTTTGGAAAACTTCACTTCTGTAAGAGACTTTGTGAATATGTTTCCAAATTGATCTTCTATAGGGAAAACGAGCACTTCAATAACTCGATCATGAATGAGCTTTCTGATGAAGTGAATGTGCATCTTGATGTGTTTTATGCAAAATGTTGAACTGGATCTTTGGAAAGCTTGATGACACTCTGATTGTCGCACCAGAGGGTGGTCAGATGTTGCTACAGAAATCCAAACTCTGAAAGGATTTCTCGAAGCCATAAGGCTTCTTGACTTGTATTAACCTCTACTCGATACTTTTTCTTCTGCTAAAGAAAGAACAATATCCTGCTGTTTCTTAAAATCCCATGTGATAGGTCCAAAAACAAGGTTGAAAACATAACCTACAACAAAATTTCGATCACCAGGGTCACCAACCCAATCTGAATCAATGAAATCAACCAACGAAGTAGTCCCTCCTGAACTATAATGTATTAAAAAATAAACTACACCTCGAACATACCGAAGTATCATTTTAAATGCTTTCCAATGGCTTTCATGGGGTGTTTGCATATACTGGACAACAAGACTAACAACAAAGGAAACATTAGGATGGGTATGAGTCAAATATAAGTGGCTACCAACTAATTGACAGTACAAAGTGGCATCAATTTTAGGAGTATTACAAGTGGCAACAAGTTTGACTCCAGATTGGAAGGGAGAAGGGGTTGTTTTAGAATCATCCAAGTGAAAGTAGCGAAGAAGTTCACACACATACTTAGACTGGGAAAGAAAAAATAATTCCTTGGTTTGCAACACTTGGAGGCCAAGGAAATAATGCAAATAGCCTAAGTCTGTCATTTAAAATTTCCTTTTAAGGATGGATTTCACATGGGTTAAAAGTTTAGGGTTATTTCTAGTGAAGATAAGGTCATCAACATAAAGAACAAGTATTATGATATGGCTTCCTATTTTCTTGGTATAAACATTAGGGTCATAATGACATCTAGAAAATCCAGTGTCAAGAAGAAAGTTTTCCATTTTGGCATACCGAGCTTAAAGAGCTTGCTTAAGACCATAAAAATATTACTCAAGGAGACAAACGAGGCTGGATTCATTTTGGACATAGCCAAGAGGTTGTTACATGTAGATTTATTCTTGCAAATCCCCATGCAAGAAGGTGGATTTAACATCCATTTGACAAACCTCCCATTGATGTGAGGTAGCAAGGGCTAGAACAAGACAAATGGAATTCATTTTGGCTATGGGGGCAATGGTTTCATTATATTCAATGCCTTCCACTTGAGATAACCCTTTGGAAACTCACTGGGCCTTGTGTCTTTCAACACTTCCATCTGATGCATACTTAGTTATGCACACCCATTTACATCTGACAAATTTTCTTCCTTTTGGAAGAGGTACAAGATTCCAAGTATCGTTCACCATTAAAGAGCAATGTTCTTCATTCATTGTTGTGTCCCAATCTGGATGACCTGAAGCTTCTGCAAATGTGTTTGGATAATGAGTCTCTAAAAAATGAGCTAAAAGAGAAGAGGCTCGCTGGAACTGTGAACATGTTCGACATTAATCTGAAGGATCACCGACAAGATCACCAACTTCTTCTCGTATTGAATGGACCCATTTGGGAAGCGATGGTGCTGGTGCAGGTTCATGTTCAATGGACTCATCAGGAAGGTGAGCATGTGGAGGTGGATTTTCATTCTCATTGCCATCATTTGAAGAAGAATAAAATAGAATAGGAACAAAATATGACACAAATGGCGAAGATGGCACACACGTTGAATTAGGCTTGCAGGCTAAGAGATTTTCATAATATTTAACATCTCTTTTAATAATAATTTCATTTGAATGGGGTTGAATAAGTCTTTAACCTTTGACATCTTCAGAATATCCAACAAAAGTACACTTCTCACTTTTAGGCTGTAAAACTTTTCTTTTCTCACCAGGAATGTGAGTCGATGCTACATTGCCAAATACACGAAAGTGGCTTACATTTGACTTATTTTTATTCCATGCTTCTTCCAGTGTTATATTTTTTAGAGCCTTTGTGGGAGTGTGATTTACTATGTAATTTTCACAATTGATGACTTCCACCCAATAATGAAGACTTAATCCCTTAGATTGGATCATAGAATTAGCAATTTCTTTTAATGTGTGATTCTTTCTCTCAACAATACTGTGGTGTATATGGAACATAATCCCTATGCAGTGCAATAACTTGTAAATTTTTTGTTCACATATTTGCCTCCATCATCTATTCTTAATCTTTGAAGTTGATGTCTAAATTATTTTTCTACAAGGGCCTTGTAGGCCAAAAACTTGTCAAAAACTTCACTCTTAAGTTTTAAGAAGTAAACCCAAGTGTGTCTGGAGAAGTTGTCAATCAAAGTTAAGAAATAATTAGTCCCAGAGAAAGAAGGTGAAGAAAGCATACCACACAAATCACTGTGAATAAGCTGCAAAGGGGTCGAGGCGTGCCAATAAGAATATTTGTCAATATTGTCCCGATCATGTTTGTTGAGAACACAACTGGCACAAACACCATCTCTGCAAGAAACGAGAGGAATACCAATCACCATATGTTGATTATATAGTTTCTGCAATGAGCGATAGTTTAGATGACCAAATCGCTCATGCTAAAGTTTGTTCAAGCCATCACTATCAACAACAAAAACTGATGGAAAAGATGATGACCCAAAGTTGTCAAACTTGTACAAATTGGCAATATCATCAACAATTCCAGTTTTTAGGACATGCTTAGGATCTTTTAAATCCTTGATTAAACTCTATGGTTTTACCCTCACTTGAATGAGTGATCCGATACATTGATAAAAGGTTGCAAGAAAGACTTTGCATACATAATACATCATTGAAATGACCATTATCTACTAGAGTTGTTCCAAACCCTACAACACTAAGAGATCTATCATCACCCACAAATATTGTTTTGTTGTTACATTCATTAAGAGCATAAAATATGGCTTTATATTTAGCCATATGATAAGATGCTCCAGAATCAATAAGCCACTCATCAAAAGAAGAAGTAGAAGTTTCCTTGAAGGAGAAACTAGAAGCAAGGAGTGCATGTCCATGAGAAGAAGAGTTAAAAGAAGAAGACTCAATAATGATGTTGCTCTTCTTTATTGTTGCTTCTAAGACTTCCATCTTTTAAAAACAATTAGGCTCCACATGACCATCTTTTCCACAAAATTTGCAATCTCTATTAATCTTCTTAAGTCTTTTGGATTTTGCTCCTTTGTCACCATTAGGAGAAGAAGCTGACAGAGAGGGTTTGGGACATTTTTTTTGCTTGTTGTTGTGGCGAGGATGTTGCTTCTTGGGAGTCTTGGATTTATCTTTCTGCTGTGCCACTAAGGCTTTGTTGGATGTACTTGCAGTGCTACTCAATCCACATTGCACAAGCTTATCTTGATCTCGAATCAGAAAATCACACAGAGACTCAAGAGAGGGTTCTTTATAAGCACTCCCTAGAGATTCTTTGGTGGCATAAAAGGTATTTACAAAAACATAATATGCACTACCAAGTTTAGCAAAAATAACATATATGCACCGATCTTCCTTTAGATCTATTTTGTAGTTTATACATAAAAGTCCAAGTGTTTTGAAATTAGATGAATAATCTTCAATGCAAGAAAAATCATTGGGACTTAAAGTCATTGACTGATTTTCTAACTAGTGGGCTCGAATAACATTGTGTTTACCAAACACAACTTGAATATTTTCCCAAGCTTCATTAGGGGCATTAATTCCTTGAAGGTGAAACATTAAATCGGGAGAGATGAAAATTTTGATTAGTCCATGTGCTTCATCATTTTTTAATCCCATTTGATTTTTTTTTCATTATCAGTGGGTTCTTGTTCTTTTCCCAAGGTACTCTGGTACAATCCTTTACTTCTTAGTACATCCTCTATATGGGATTTCCATGAGAAGTAGTTGGTATTGGTAAGCAAAAAATCACTGGAAGAAATATTAAAATATACAAAGAATATGGATCTAAAGGTTAAAACTGATTGTTTAGATGGATAGCTGTAAAAAAAATAGGTCGTTTAAAAAAATGACATTGAAAACAGACTTCGTATGTGAAAGTTGTGCCCTTTTGAAGAAAGACATAAACGGTAACCAGAGAGCCATGTGGCAAGTAGAAGTTGGTCCACATAGTGATGCTCCTTCTTATCTAACTTTTCCTATCAACTCATTTTTAAAGAAGTTACTTATGAAGTGACCCACTTTTATAAAATAAGTGGAAATCACTTTTATAATGAAATTACTTTGTAAATTAAAGTTGCATAAAAAAAAAGTAACTAAAAAGAATATTAAAGCTACTTATAGTGATTCAGTTTTATAAATTAATTGAAATGCACTTTATAATGAATGCATAAACTTTTTCAAAAAAGTAACAAAAAAAGACTTGAACTTAAGACCTTTTACTTAATAAAACAACTTTCAACCAAGTGAGCTAGTGCAAAACACATTATAATTTTAAGGAGGATGGGGGGTGTTGTTATCGTGGAAGGCTACCTTGAAGTGCGTACTCAATTTTTTTTTTTCATGTGTTCACACATAAAAAAAAAATTCGCTTCTTGACAATGACAAGGGGTTAGATCTCATTTAGTTTACCTGAAAAATGCAAGTTTCCTCTATGTTTATGATTTATCGATATCTTATAGAGCACACGAAAAAGAGCATACATAAACAAGAAGACACTTTCCTCTTTGTAACTGATTTGTCGAGATCCCACAGAGTGCAGACAAAAGAGCATACAAAAATAAAAATAAAAGTAGCAAATCAGAAACAAAAAAGAAAACCGATATATTATCTCTGCAATAAAAATTTAAAAAGGGCGTATTCAAGCTTTATATCTCTGAATCTCACTGAAATGGTCGTATTTTGGGAAAACATAAACCTTTTCGAGTGAAACATAAAGTGTTCCTAACTGAAATGAGTGCTCCGAACGCAATGGAACGATACTCTCAACCCATAAGTGTATGGAAATAACAGAAACTAGAAATGCGACAACATGGCTTCAAAATCTCGATCTACAACATGAGCAGGTCTTTAAACGAGCTCTGATACCATGTTTGACAACACATGTATCCCAACAGAGCATGGACACCTTCAGTAACCACTAACACATCCAAATCAAAGATCAACAAACATAATTTTTTACGTGGTAAAACCACTATGGAGAAACATCCACGACCCCAACGAATGGGGCCACTTGAGGCAATTTATTAATACAAAATAAAAATATTACAAGATAGTTTCTCACAATCAATCATCGACAAATGACCCTCCATTCTCTTTAAATAGAGATATGGACTAATCAGATGTTAAGCCACGAATCAATGTAGTCATTAAGATCGAGGAGAATATGGGCCATCGGATCATTCTATGTTGAGAACATATCGTGACCATTGGATTACAAATGCATACTAATAACTAAATAAAAACACAAAGAAACACACTTTAACCTAATGACACATTAGACCAAGTTGATCTTAACTAACTCTTAAGTGTCTAAATATCCTAACACTTAAGTTTTCCAACTTTTTTTGTTTTCTTTACCATGCTAAGGTCTACAATCTTCTCTTCAAAGTTTTGGCAATTGTTTCATGGCCAAGGATGCAACTGCTTTGATACCATCTGATCCATAAATGAGGGGCTTATAGCCCACTTGCTTCACCAACACGAATATTGTGCATAAAGTTTACTCTGAGATCTGTTCTTAGTCTGGTATAAAGTGTTATGTCTTTAGAAAGGTTGCTAGGCCTTTTTCATCCACTCTGCACAAGAAGATTTGTCTACTAATGGTTGTGTGGCTATCGTTCTCAACAACCAACCAATGGCCTATTGTGGTCTAGTGCCACTTGCACACCACAACTAGTCAACAATGTCAATAATAAACAGGGCTCTGAGTTATTTCTCTATTGCTAATCACCAACAAACATACACCACAAGGATGTACTTCTTGATTCAAAGGATCGATTTTGGTGCTAAGGAGCCAAGATCAATGCTAAGCGACAAATCCAAGTGGATTGTGCTTCAATTGCAACAAAGCAATATGCACACTGCTCTTTACAACCAAATTCCTTTAATGTTGGAGGAAAACACCTCACAATGAAGTCACGATCCAAATAATTAAAGAAACGTGAGGACACCCTTTCACTTCAAGAAGAGCCCACGAAATCGTAGTTTGTAAAAGGTAATATGATATTGTGCTTCATTTTCCGTTTTCCCAAAGGAATCTCGATAAGCTTCTAAATAACCAAGATTCCTTACCACCTCTAAGTTTATTGACTTAGTTTACTGTTACTCAAATGTGAGGGTTGGAGTGTTGAGAGATGGTTGAGCTACACTTGAGCTATTGACTAGTACAAGCCTTGTACAACACAACTTGTACAATTAATCCATGATTGAAAAGTTAATTTAGTGTTTCAGGAAAACACATAAATGACTCCATAATTCAAGTCATTCAATCACATAGAGGTGTAATTCAAGATCGTCCATTTGTTTTCTCCCCTATGATTTCTCCAGTGCTTTAAAAGCAAACACAGAGATATATAGATTCTAAGCAATTAAGCCACAATGATTGAGTATCAAAAGGATAATTGGTAAATCAACATGCTTGGATTGATGTTGCTACCAAAACGACCAAGATCCTCCATTACTATTAACCAATCTTGATTTTGTTGAAGGGGTTGTCATAAATTGAGAATCCCATGTCATATCAATACCATATTTGCCTTCAAACAATCATCTAATGCATAACACAAATGCATGTTGGCTTTTAAAATTTTTAAATGCCCAACAACCAATTGAATCACCCAACAAGAATTGAAGCACCCAACATCCACAAGAATCATAATTCAAGCACCCAACAAGATGTGAAGTCACCCAGGGACGAAGTAAAAATCCCAAGGGGATGTGAACTCACCCAGGCACAAAGTAAAATGTCTAGGGTAATATAAATTCAGCTTGAGCAAAGAGAAATCATCCCAAGAAAACAAGAAATCGCCTAGGCAAGCACTAAATCAACCCAAGCAAGACAAATTCGAATAAGGGAGAGAGTTACAGTCTGGAGGAGTGAGAAATTCGCCCAACAACCAGATTAAACCAATTTAGAAACTCTCTAGATAAGTGGAACAATCAAATCTTGTGAGCCAGTGATCTCTACGCTGAGTGGAATGGACGGTGGATATCTATGAGCTGTTAGTGTTCACTAATCTCATGGAAAACAGTTCTCTGAACCAGACTAATAGAAATACAAGTGGCCATTCTCAATCACCACAATTAAATAAGATAAGAGAACATTCCATACACATAATTAAGATCACATTGAATAAGATAAGAGCACATTTCATACACAGAATTAAGATCACATTGAACAAGATAAGAGCACATTTCATACACAAAATTAAGCATAGATGTATTAAAAATTATTCAAGCTCATCCATTAAACAACCATTAAGAAAATTCATCACACAAGACTGAGTGTTTATCCTAGAAACTCAAATGGGAAACCAACTTCGAATGGGGGCTCAATATTGCATTCAACAATATCTAGTACAATGCTCTTGATCCTCTTCTTCTTGGCCAAAAGACCCTTTGGGAGTAAAAATACAAGAGAAAATAGGGACATTTGGGGCAATGGGAAGGCAACATGCTCATTATTTCATTCAACAATCTCTAGTACAATGTTATTCATCCTCCTCTTCTTTTCCAAAAGACCATTTGGGGGTGAAAATACAAGAGGAAATAGGGAGAGTTGGGGCAATGGGAAGGAAACAAGCCAACCTTTCGTTTCCCATTCCTCACTTGTCTCTCCTTTTCCATTTATTTCTTTATTTTTTTTTCTCAAACATTTGTCTTATTCAACATTATTTTACAATGTTTTGATAACCTTCATAAATTGTCAAATTAAACTTACATGTATTGAGTTTTACACCATTCATCGGTTCGGATCCATTTCAAATTAACGATTTTTGATCTCATCTACTATTTTAATATTTTTTTGAAAACCTTTGAACATAAAACAATGATAATGATTTTCTAAAGACCTTGGAACTTTTTTGCATTCCAAAAGAATAATGATTTGAAACCCACATGCACATTTTGGATTTCTCAAAAGGCTCCTATCATAAATAAACCAAAACTAGATGCATCTCAAAATATGAATCAAAGTCATAGCATGATGGAGACTTATGAAACTGAAATAATTTATGGTTGAAGCTGCCATCCTTGATTGCTATCTTTTTCCAATAATATTGCATTTCTAAATATCTTTGAGATACCAAAAAATCAAATAGATAGTGAAAATATCCAATGCCTTTAAGTGAGTCATGTATAATGAATGGGAGTTATGGCTCCATTGAAGGAACTCATGTATTCTTCCAAAAATATTGTTGTGCCACCCTTAATGTTCCATAATTCATGACATGATAGGTTGAAAACATTCATATGAGAGCTTGGAAACCATAAAACCTCAACCGTTTCTAGTAATGGTAATGAAACATGGAGCTTACCCTTGACAAAAACCCTATGTAAGGAAAGGATAAACACCTTGTGTTTCAATCCATAAATATGAACATAATGACAATAAGGAACTCAAAATATTGCATCGCAACCTTGTGAATTAGATCCCTCCTACCATCTCTATCATTATACATGTTAATATTGCTTATTTTAGAGTTATCTCCACAAAATTATGATATTCTCTCCACCAAGAAAATGTAGTTGCTCCACATAGTCCTTTATTCCCCCATCCTCACCTTCGTCATCTATATGATGTTGGAATTAACATAGAAGTTTATTATAACAAACCTCTTCCTTACATTCTTCCCTAGCAATCTTAAAATGTTTATATACTTCCATGTCTTGGTCATCAATTCTACTTGACCTTATCATGACATTGCGACTCTCTTAATTTTGAAGAAATTTGATCCAGATTTTATGAGCAGAACGAAATGAATACAGACCTATATTATTAACACATAGATGCAATGAACAATAAAAGA
>JZKD02S1882839.1:0-19241 GCA_000966675.3 Picea glauca | reverse complement strand
CTGGGGTCTAGGCCTTGCCTCCAACAATCAAGCCGAATTCTTAGCTCTCTGGCAAGGGCTAAATCAGGTGGTAAAGATGGGCATCAAGACAGTAACGATTGTAGGTGACTCTAAATAGGTGGTGGATGCGTTGAATCTCAAAAAAATTCCAAAGGACATGAGGTTGGCTCATCTTTTCAAAAAGACCCTTATCCTCCTGGAGCAGCTTCATGATTACAAATTCTATCATGTACTAAGATTGATGAACGGTCAGGCAGATAAAGGGGCTATTCAAGGTACTCTGTTAAGCAAAGGACTGTTGAAGATCAATGGTGAAGCATCTCATCACCCGATCCCCTAATTGAAGAGCCAATCCAGATGCGTCTTTTCAAATGGGCAAGCCGTCAGATAGGGAAAGCGTCAGAATCAATCTAGCCGCCGGACGGATGATATCTCAACTCAGAGATTTGGAATCAATTTCCCTCCGTGAGGATCACGAGTCGGGACAGGCGAGTCTGCTGTTAAATGGAACCCGCTCGGTGCATAATTCATATCAGCAGTTGGACGAGCTAATCGCAGGGCATCAGGAAGCAGTGAATAATCCGAGTCTAGAAGGCATGGAATCGGGCTCCAAGACCCCGCTCACTGCGAAAGAAAGAATAGATCTGATCAGGGCCGAATTGGAAAGTCTTAGAGCCTCAACAAACAAGCAAAAATGGGATTTACTCAACTTTGAACTGCAGGATCTCAGGGACGAACTTTCAGATGAGATACACACTGGTTTGAAGGACGCGGCCAACCTCATGGGGGACTTAGGGAAGCGTCTCGGTAGTCTGGAGCAGAAGGTTGAGGACTTAACTAAGGCGTTTAGCAAGATTTCTGAGGCATCAGCAGAAGTTGCCACCAGCTTGGGTAAAGGAGGAGATCGTTGATGGCTCAGCAGCTCGCCTTCAGTTTTGCAAGGAGCTCCAGCGGAAGATCTTGTTTCGGCATTAGAAGTCTTTCTTTTCAAGTTGTTTTGGTATCATTAGCATAAGTTTTATGTTTGTATGTAATACAAGTTCTCTAGTTGGTTGAAGAATCATTGAGCAGTAGCTCTGATTTGCTCTGTAAGGGTTTGGCAGCCCTCTCTGCCATATTTTAAATAAAGCTCCATAACTGTTTATGTTAAAAAAAAAAAAGGCAACTTAATTGCCTCTATGTACATAAAAGTTTCCTTGAGGGTTATATCTATATTTAAAGTTACCACAATAGGGAAATTATTATCAAAATCTGACTCATTATCCTCATATATTTCAATGTTATTAATTATATATAATATATAGTTTTCAAATGTTTGCATTAACATTTTTAAATAAACAAAAACAAAAAATCTTAAGCATTCATTTATGATTTTGATCCAGGTGGATATCGGTGGCCACCCACCTATTCCAACTGGCTCACATGCATTTTTCATTTTAGCAGTTATTTTCCTAGCCTTTCGGGTCCTGAACTTTTGGGGTTGTTTTGAGGCCCTAAACAACGTTTTTTGGGCTTGTCACGGTCACATTGATAATGGAGTTAGAGTGTGACAGCATAATATGTAGTCCTCGGATAGACCTTTTCAACGGACTATCATGCACCTAAAACGGAGATCGTATGCAAAAGTTATGACCCCGAGAAGTTGATGTACCAACTTACCCCAATGGGGCCCACATGACTTTTGGCACTTCATCTTCTAGGGTTAAGTTTTTGGATGTCTAGGGTTTTGACATTCATGTTTGATGTAAAAAGGCCTTTCGAACCTCATTGTACTCATCTTCTTGCAAATGAGCGTAGTCGTCACATCTCTTCTAAGAGATAAGTTGTCACCATTGTAAAAAGCTTGTTTCAGTCTGCATTTTACAATTTCAACATATTTCTTTATTGAGTAGAAGCTGAGTTTTATTGTATCTTTGTTATTGTTCATTGTATCTCTGTGTTAATTATATAGATCTGTATTTATTTCATTTTACTCATAAAATCTGGATCAATGGTATCAGAGCGATCTGCTCCTTGTCGTTCTTAGTGCATGTCCCTAACGAGGTCAAGGTACAAAGAGTTGGGTCTTGAGCTTGTTTCTCTTTAGGACAAGAGCTCTCGCACACCCAAGCGACCTTCCATGGCAGAAGAAAAGAAAGACGACATGACAGGAGATCCTTTCAAACTGTTACTCGAGGAAGCCCTCACGCAACAAAGGAATGAGATGATGGATAGTTTTGCGCAAATCCTTCGACGACTACCAACAGGGGACACATCTTCCTCGAGCGGAGGCGTCGCCCCCTTCAAGGTACAAATCAACTTTGATATTCCTATATTTGAAGCTCACATAGATGCAGATGATGTAAACAAATGGTTGAATATGCTAGAAGGGTATTCTTTTGTCCATAACTTTTCCAATAGAGAAAATATTACATTTGTGCTCCTCAAAGTCATCCCCCATGTCAAAGATTGGTAAGAGAATTTTTGTGAGCAAAAGGCAATAGAGGAACCCTCATTATTTACAGTTGCACTCACTTGGGAATCCTTCAGGGATGCTATTAAGGAACAATACTACCATGTTGGAAGGTATGATGACCTGTATGCAAGATGGACCACACTGCGACAGGAAAGGGACTAAACAGTGTCAGAGTTCACAAATATCTTCTATACCTTGCGCACCAAGCTGGGTATCAAATACTATGAGCGACATCTGGTGCTCAAGTACCGCAGTGATATGCATAGATACATCCAAAAAAAAATGAAGTTTATGGACATCTCGTCCTTGGGCATGGTCTATCGATATGCGGTCAAAATCGAGCAGAAGCTTAAACAAAAGACGCGGTATTTTAGGTCTGGAAACCCCTCATAGCAGAAGCAGGGAAAGGGCAACCCCAACCCGCAGAACAAAGGGCAAAGCATAAGAACATCTTACGGGGCCCCATTATCGCCCATGACCTTGGTTGCACTTGCAGAAAGAACATCTAACGGGGCCCCATCAGAAGCTTCTTCCACTTCTCTATGGACCTTACACCATCACCAAGGTCATGGGAAACAATGTTTTTGAGCTCAACATTCCCCCCTTCCTTGGCTTGCACCCAATATTTAATGTTGATCTCCTTCGGCCATATTTTCCACCATTATTGGACACCTCGGAGATAGAAGAATATTTGACACCAATAGAGTTCAACCCTGACTGCATGGAAAATGAATCCTCTGATCAAATTGTGGGCACACAGGTCAAGGGAACTTGTCAACAAAGGATGCAATTTTATCTGGTTGTCAAAGCAGAGCAGCTCCTACACCAAGGCAAGTGGCTCATTCGAGGCCAAATTCAACATAAATTTCCTCATCTGATGGGGGAACTCAACGCAATGGAAACTATTGCTTCCTAAGGGGGGAGTATTTATCCAGGTGGATATCGGTGGCCACCCATTTATTCCAACTGGCTCACATGTAGTTTTCAGTTTGACAGTTATTTTCCTAGTCTTTCGAGTCTTGAACTTCTGGGGTTGTTTTGAGGCCCTATAAAACATTTTTTGGGCTTGTCCTAGTCACACTAAAGATTAATTCAGAGTCTGATAGCATAATGTGTAGTCCTTGGATAGACCTTTCCAACGGGCTATCATGCGCCTAAAACGAAGATCGTATGCAAAAGTTACGACCCCGGGAAGTTGATGTACCAACTTACCCCAACGGGGCCCACATGATTTTTGGTGCTTCATCTCCTAGGGTTAGGTTTTTGGATGTATAGGGTTTTGGAGCTCATTATTGATGTTAAAAGGCCTTTGGTGCGTCATTGTACTCATCTTCTTGTGAATGAGTGCAACCGTCACATCTCTTCTCAGAGATACGTCACCACCATTCTAGCAAGCTTGCTTCAATCTGCATTTTACAATTTCAGCATATTTATTTATTGAATAGAAGCCAAGTTTTATTGTATATCTTTTATTGTTCATTGCATCTATGTGTTAATAATATAGGTCTGTATTCATTTCGTTCTGCTCATAAAATCTGGATCAAATTTCTTCAAAATTAAGAGAGTCGCAATGTCATGATAAGGTCAAGTAGAATTGATGACCAAGACATGGAAGTATATAAACATTTTAAGATTGCTAGGGAAGAATGTAAGGAAGAGGTTTGTTATAATAAACTTCTATGTTAATTCCAACATCATATAGATGACGAAGGTGAGGATGGGGGAATAAAGGACTATGTGGAGCAACTACATTTTCTTGGTGGAGAGAATATCATAATTTTGTGGAGATAACTCTAAAATAAGCAATATTAACATGTATAATGATAGAGATGGTAGGAGGGATCTAATTCACAAGGTTGCGATGCAATATTTTGAGTTCCTTATTGTCATTATGTTCATATTTATGGATTGAAACACAAGGTGTTTATCCTTTCCTTACATAGGGTTTTTGTCAAGGGTAAGCTCCATGTTTCATTACCATTACTAGAAACGGTTGAGGTTTTATGGTTTCCAAGCTCTCATATGAATGTTTTCAACCTATCATGTCATGAATTATGGAACATTAAGGGTGGCACAACAATATTTTTGGAAGAATACATGAGTTCCTTCAATGGAGCCATAACTCCCATTCATTATACATGACTCACTTAAAGGCATTGGATATTTTCACTATCTATTTGATTTTTTGGTATCTCAAAGATATTTAGAAATGCAATATTATTGGAAAAAGATAGCAATCAAGGATGGCAGCTTCAACCATAAATTATTTCAGTTTCATAAGTCTCCATCATGCTATGACTTTGATTCATATTTTGAGATGCATCTAGTTTTGGTTTATTTATGATAGGAGCCTTTTGAGAAATCCAAAATGTGCATGTGGGTTTCAAATCATTATTCTTTTGGAATGCAAAAAAGTTCCAAGGTCTTTAGAAAATCATTATCATTGTTTTATGTTCAAAGGTTTTCAAAAAAATATTAAAATAGTAGATGAGATCAAAAATCGTTAATTTGAAATGGATCCGAACCGATGAATGGTGTAAAACTCAATACATGTAAGTTTAATTTGACAATTTATGAAGGTTATCAAAACATTGTAAAATAATGTTGAATAAGACAAATGTTTGAGAAAAAAAAATAAAGAAATAAATGGAAAAGGAGAGACAAGTGAGGAATGGGAAACGAAAGGTTGGCTTGTTTCCTTCCCATTGCCCCAACTCTCCCTATTTCCTCTTGTATTTTCACCCCCAAATGGTCTTTTGGAANTATTTCAATGTTATTAATTATATATAATATATAGTTTTCAAATGTTTGCATTAACATTTTTAAATAAACAAAAACAAAAAATCTTAAGCATTCATTTATGATTTTGATCCAGGTGGATATCGGTGGCCACCCACCTATTCCAACTGGCTCACATGCATTTTTCATTTTAGCAGTTATTTTCCTAGCCTTTCGGGTCCTGAACTTTTGGGGTTGTTTTGAGGCCCTAAACAACGTTTTTTGGGCTTGTCACGGTCACATTGATAATGGAGTTAGAGTGTGACAGCATAATATGTAGTCCTCGGATAGACCTTTTCAACGGACTATCATGCACCTAAAACGGAGATCGTATGCAAAAGTTATGACCCCGAGAAGTTGATGTACCAACTTACCCCAATGGGGCCCACATGACTTTTGGCACTTCATCTTCTAGGGTTAAGTTTTTGGATGTCTAGGGTTTTGACATTCATGTTTGATGTAAAAAGGCCTTTCGAACCTCATTGTACTCATCTTCTTGCAAATGAGCGTAGTCGTCACATCTCTTCTAAGAGATAAGTTGTCACCATTGTAAAAAGCTTGTTTCAGTCTGCATTTTACAATTTCAACATATTTCTTTATTGAGTAGAAGCTGAGTTTTATTGTATCTTTGTTATTGTTCATTGTATCTCTGTGTTAATTATATAGATCTGTATTTATTTCATTTTACTCATAAAATCTGGATCAATGGTATCAGAGCGATCTGCTCCTTGTCGTTCTTAGTGCATGTCCCTAACGAGGTCAAGGTACAAAGAGTTGGGTCTTGAGCTTGTTTCTCTTTAGGACAAGAGCTCTCGCACACCCAAGCGACCTTCCATGGCAGAAGAAAAGAAAGACGACATGACAGGAGATCCTTTCAAACTGTTACTCGAGGAAGCCCTCACGCGACAAAGGAATGAGATGATGGATAGTTTTGCGCAAATCCTTCGACGACTACCAACAGGCGACACATCTTCCTCGAGCGGAGGCGTCGCCCCCTTCAAGGTACAAATCAACTTTGATATTCCTATATTTGAAGCTCACATAGACGCAAATGATGTAAACAAATGGTTGAATATGTTAGAAGGGTATTCTTTTGTCCATAACTTTTCCAATAGAGAAAATATTACATTTGTGCTCCTCAAAGTCGTCCCCCATGTCAAAGATTGGTAAGAGAATTTTTGTGAGAAAAAGGCAACAGAGGAACCCTCATTATTTACAGTTGCACTCACCTAGGAATCCTTCAGGGATGCTATTAAGGAACAATACTACCATGTTGGAAGTTATGATGACCTGTATGCAAGATGGACCACACTGCGACAGGAAAGGGACTAAACAGTGTCAGAGTTCACAAATATCTTCTATACCTTGCGCACCAAGCTGGGTATCAAATACTCTGAGCGACATCTGGTGCTCAAGTAGCGCGGTGATATGCATAGATACATCCAAAAAAAAATGAAGTTTATGGACATCTCGTCCTTGGGCATGGTCTATCGATATGCGGTCAAAATCGAGCAAAAGCTTAAACAAAAGACGCGGTAGTTTAGGTCTGGAAACCCCTCATAGCAGAAGCAGGGAAAGGGCAACCCCAACCCGCAGAACAAAGGGCAAAGCAGAAGAACATCTTACGGGGCCCCATTATTGCCCATGACCTTGGTTGCACTTGCAGAAAGAACGTCTTACGGGGCCCCATCAGAAGTTTCTTCCACTTTTCTATGGACCTTACACCATCACCAAGGTCATGGGCGACAATGTTTTTGAGCTCAACATTCCCCCCTTCCTTGGCTTGCACCCAATATTTAATGTTGATCTCCTTCGGCCATATTTTCCACCATTATTGGACACCTCAGAGATAGCAGAATAGTTGACACCAATAAAGTTCAACCCTGACTGCATGGAAAATGAATCCACTGATCAAATTGTGGGCACACAGGTCAAGGGAACTTGTCAACAAAGGATGCAATTTTATCTGGTTATCAAAGCAGAGCAGCTCCTACACCAAGACAAGTGGCTCATCCGAGGCCAAATTCAACATAAATTTCCTCATCTGATGGGGGAACTCAACGCAATGGAAACCATTGCTTCCTAAGGGGGGAGTATTGATCCAGGTGGATATCGGTGGCCACCCATTTATTCCAACTGGCTCACATGCAGTTTTCAGTTTGACAGTTATTTTCCTAGTCTTTCGAGTCTTGAACTTCTAGGGTTGTTTTGAGGCCCTATAAAACATTTTGTGGGCTTGTCATAGTCACACTAAAGATTAATTCAGAGTCTGATAGCATAATGTGTAGTCCTTGGATAGACCTTTCCAACGGGCTATCGTGCGCCTAAAACGAAGATCGTATGCAAAAGTTACGATCCCGGGAAGTTGATGTACCAACTTACCCCAACGGGGCCCACATGATTTTTGGTGCTTCATCTCCTAGGGTTGGGTTTTTGGATGTATAGGGTTTTGGAGCTCATGTTTGATGTTAAAAGGCCTTTGGTGCGTCATTGTACTCATCTTCTTGTGAATGAGCGCAACCGTCACATCTCTTCTCAGAGATACGTCACCACCATTCTAGCAAGCTTGTTTCAATCTGCATTTTACAATTTCAGCATATTTATTTATTGAATAGAAGCCAAGTTTTATTGTATCTCTTTTATTGTTCATTGCATCTATGTGTTAATAATATAGGTCTGTATTCATTTCGTTCTGCTCATAAAATCTGGATCAAATTTCTTCAAAATTAAGAGAGTCGCAATGTCATGATAAGGTCAAGTAGAATTGATGACCAAGACATGGAAGTATATAAACATTTTAAGATTGCTAGGGAAGAATGTAAGGAAGAGGTTTGTTATAATAAACTTCTATGTTAATTCCAACATCATATAGATGACGAAGGTGAGGATGGGGGAATAAAGGACTATGTGGAGCAACTACATTTTCTTGGTGGAGAGAATATCATAATTTTGTGGAGATAACTCTAAAATAAGCAATATTAACATGTATAATGATAGAGATGGTAGGAGGGATCT
This sequence comes from Picea glauca, assembly GCA_000966675.3. NCBI lineage: Eukaryota > Viridiplantae > Streptophyta > Pinopsida > Pinales > Pinaceae > Picea > Picea glauca. Next base: position 10,993 of record JZKD02S1882839.1, on the reverse strand, counting down.
AATTCACAAGGTTGCGATGCAATATTTTGAGTTCCTTATTGTCATTATGTTCATATTTATGGATTGAAACACAAGGTGTTTATCCTTTCCTTACATAGGGTTTTTGTCAAGGGTAAGCTCCATGTTTCATTACCATTACTAGAAACGGTTGAGGTTTTATGGTTTCCAAGCTCTCATATGAATGTTTTCAACCTATCATGTCATGAATTATGGAACATTAAGGGTGGCACAACAATATTTTTGGAAGAATACATGAGTTCCTTCAATGGAGCCATAACTCCCATTCATTATACATGACTCACTTAAAGGCATTGGATATTTTCACTATCTATTTGATTTTTTGGTATCTCAAAGATATTTAGAAATGCAATATTATTGGAAAAAGATAGCAATCAAGGATGGCAGCTTCAACCATAAATTATTTCAGTTTCATAAGTCTCCATCATGCTATGACTTTGATTCATATTTTGAGATGCATCTAGTTTTGGTTTATTTATGATAGGAGCCTTTTGAGAAATCCAAAATGTGCATGTGGGTTTCAAATCATTATTCTTTTGGAATGCAAAAAAGTTCCAAGGTCTTTAGAAAATCATTATCATTGTTTTATGTTCAAAGGTTTTCAAAAAAATATTAAAATAGTAGATGAGATCAAAAATCGTTAATTTGAAATGGATCCGAACCGATGAATGGTGTAAAACTCAATACATGTAAGTTTAATTTGACAATTTATGAAGGTTATCAAAACATTGTAAAATAATGTTGAATAAGACAAATGTTTGAGAAAAAAAAATAAAGAAATAAATGGAAAAGGAGAGACAAGTGAGGAATGGGAAACGAAAGGTTGGCTTGTTTCCTTCCCATTGCCCCAACTCTCCCTATTTCCTCTTGTATTTTCACCCCCAAATGGTCTTTTGGAANTGCATATTTTCATAAGATAAGTGTTCTTATATGTTATGTGTATTTATGTTAAATGATGATATAGTTGTTGTGTGTTTTACTCTGAGTTAGTTAGTGTTTCTTGTTGTGAGTAGACTGATGCATTTAGATCTCTATTTCTGTGGTTGAATGATGTTGTATGCATGTATTTGTTTCTATGCACAGCTAATCAATTTCATTTACATTTTTAATTAGCATGGACCAATGTATAATCTTAAATGTCATGTTGTGTATTATTTCTACATTTAGAATTGGTATCAGAAATTTTATTGGGTCACCTTTAGTAGTAGTGTGGCCCTACTTGGGACTAGGTGCGTTACAAAGTGGTATCAAAGCTTAAGTTCAACATTGGACCCATATGGACCAAGAAGCAGTGTAAATTGGGTAAATATGCATTGCCACAAACTTTGATCGTGATGGATTTGGGGGAAAATGGTTAAAAATCAGAGTGAAATCCCTAAATTCGAGTTTTAAATGCCTCAGAACTATCTAAGAGGTTTAATGGCATAAATTTGCAGGATTACATAGTTAAATTTAACCTGGAAGGTCGAAATTCACTTTCTTATGGAGGTCGATGAAGCTGGGAGAGTTTGATGAATCGATGATTGAGATCAACGACCCAGATTCATCATAAATTGAATTAAAAACTTATGAGTTTTTTTTAGTTTTGCAAAAAGAAGAGAATTGAAGACCAAGATTCATTCTCATAGATTGGCGAAATTAAAGGATTGACGATCGAGATTCATTTTTGGCGGTTGGGAAAATGAGTAGATCGACAATTGAGATTCATCGATCGAGTTGGAATAAGTTTGGTGAATCAACGGTCAATATACTTTTGAATGAAAGATCGACGACCCAAATTCGTCTAGGATTTGGTCAAAAAATTCTAAGTGTTGGAATTCGCCAAGACAGATTGTTGATGGTCGATGGTCGAGTCGACGAAATTTGTGAAGAGTTTTAGTTTGACAACAAAAATCGTCAATGGTCGATGATCAAATCTGTGTTTGGCAAAGAGTTTGGATCAGCCAAAGAAAATCATTGATTGTCGATGGCCAATCATCGGGGGTCAATAGAATGAGGCGAAGGATTTCTTGCATCCAAAGGAAATCGTCGATCATCGATGGTCGATGATCAGGGTTTGACATATTTAGTGAGGCGTTCAATTGATCCAAGAGAAGTTGTCGGTCATTAAAGAAGGAAAGAGGGTGATGGTGTGTCCCTCCACGTCAACATCCACATGTCATGCCACATCATCAAGAGTGCAGTGTCAGTATCGACATGTCATGCCACATCAACATCTACATGTCATGCCATGTTAACATAGTTGTCACATCAGTCAAGAGATGGTTGATGGTTGATGATAAGGGTTTGGCGGAATTTGTAAACATGTTGGTTGCTAAAGAAATTTGTCGATGATTGATTGTCGATGATTGGGGGTCGACGAGATTCATGGGAAAATCTTGGTTGTTAATAAAAACGGTCAATGGTTGAAGATCGAGGTTCGGGGAAATCAGTGAGAAAGTTTGAAATACCACATAAATATTTGATTGTTGATGTAGTGTTGGAAAAGAAATGATCCAGATTGCTTCGAGTTGGTGATTAACGGTGGAAGTTCATTCGCAGGCCTAGGGAAGGTCTGACAGATCAATGATTGAGATTTCTTATGATTTTTAAATCAATGGTATAGATTGAAGGATGGTTATAACAGTAAAATAGTCGATTTTCCTCAAAATTTTATGATTTTTGAAGGTGATAAACTTGCAGAGCGATTTTGAGGCTTAAACGACATTTTTAGGCAGTGGAAAACATGAGAAAAAGGGTGTACCAAGGTACACCCTATCTATATAGCTTAAATAAAAGAACTCATAGAGATATTTCCAACGAGCTAATACAAGTGCAAAACAGAGCTCATATGAGAAAGTTACAACTGAAACAGTTAAGGGTATATTTTCAGTACCAATTCACTTCCAGAGAGCATAAATCCTTTCTCGGAGATCCATTTGAGGCACTAGAGAAGTCGATGGAGATCCCATGGACCATAGAAGATAGTTAGGAAAACAAATTTGGAATCTAGGTATGTAAAAATGTGTAAGAAGAAAAAGAAGACACATGTAGCATACAGGGATAAAATGGGAAAACAATCTAAACTTCTATAGACCATAACTTTTAGCTCGGAGCTTAGATTTGAGCAAATGAATAGTTGTTGAAAAGGTATCGAGGATGATAATCCATTTATAAACCCAAATTTTGGATTGGTGCATATGTGTTCTTCATAATTTGAAACGAATAATTATCTGTAATCTAATTAATAAATATTTTTTAATGTGCATAATTCTAACAACAGTTATTTCATCCACATTCTTGCAGAATTAGAGGTACAGGAAAGAAGACTTTGGTTCCTATGTGAGAACTAGAGATATGGAGGATTCACAAGGGTCTTACATCCACAAATAAGGAATTAGAGGTATGCATGTCAGCATAGGAAATGTTGAGACATAGTCTAATGGAAGAAGAGACATGCATGAGCTTGTAACTATGAGAATCCTGCAAAGAAAAGTGTAGAGCTATAGGGCCAATAATGAAAAGATTATGAAAGATAAGGAAGAGATAATTCAGAGCTTGAATATGTTACATAAGCAAATCAATGAAAAATATAGCACAAGACAAAAATCTAGTGCAAGGAAAGTAGAAGCATATGGATCTCGTGATAGGAGGGATGATCATGGAGCATCAAGACAATCAAGAAGTGTTAGCATACATCAACATTCCTTAGGGAACTCAACCAAAAGAGAATATGTACATTCAAGGTTAGAGAGAAACCCAAGTATGTCTCTTGTTAGGCATCAAAGGAGGAGACATGGGTCAGATAGCTTGCAAGGGGAGTTGAGGAAGATCAAGCCACCATCATTTGATGGAGAGAATAGGAAGGGAGAAGATGCAGAAGCATGGTTGTTGGGAATGAGGAAATATTTTCAGTTTCATGATTACTCATCAAATGTAGAAGCTAGAATTGTAGCCTACCACCTTCAAGGAAAGGCATATATGTTGTGAGATTGGCTTAAGCAAGTGAAGCACCTTGATGAGAAGAGAATTTATTGGAAGCAGTTCAACAAATATTTCCACCAACAATATTTATCATAGCTATATTATGATAGGAAGATGCAAGAGTTCTTTGAACTCAAACTTGGGAACATGACCATGGATGAGTATGAGAGGAAATTCTTGGAAAGTCTCAGGTATGTGAGTTTCATCAGAGATGAGAAGGTCAAAATTCAAAGGTTCTCGAGTGGAATGCCATCCTTATACAAGGATAAAATTCAATCTGATGAGCCCAAGAATTTAGAAGAATCCATAAGAAAGGTGAAGTATTTGTATGAGTAGAATAAATGAAGGCTAGCTTTCCAAAAGGCCTAGGACGATAAGAAAAAATTGAAATATGGATCAAAGGAAGAAAGGATTCAAGCCACCTTTCATGAGGAATAGTTCTCAAGCACATCAACAAGGGTATCCATCTCAAGGTGATAAAAAAATGATAGATTCCTTGGGAAAGAGGCCAAGACAACAACCCATAAAGTGTTGGGGATGTGAAGGAGATCACATGTATAAAGATTATCCGCACCAAGAAGATAAGATGAGGACTATGCATAGCACCAAGCGTGAGGAGATAGTAGAGGATATGGGAAGAATCATGCCAAGGATCTGTGCCACCTTGGACAATAGGAAATTAGACTATCAATCCCACATGATTGAAGTAAAAGGTAAGATTGATAATCAACCCATAGTTTTTTTTATTGATTCTGGAGCTAGTCATAGCTATATAGATCCAAAACTAGTTGAAATATTTAAATTGAAGAAAAGTAAGTATGAAAAGTCTTGGTTAGTTTAGCTAGCTATTGGACACAAGAGAATAATTAATGATCTTGTTAAAGATTGTCCAATAAACATGAGCGGAATCAACACTAAGGCATATTTGAACATCATACCACTTGGGTCTTATGACTGCTTTATTGGTATGGATTGGCTAGAAAAAAATTGTGTTGTCTTAGATTATAATAACAAGGCTTTCACATGTCTTGATGAGGGAGGAAATTCAAGAATAGTGCAAGGTATTCCAACGCCTATATATGTTCGAGAGATTTCAACATTACCTCTGAAAAGAAGTTTTAGAAAAGGGTGTTAGATATATGCAACCCATATCGAAGAGCCAATGTAGGATAAGGAGCCAAGTATTGAAGATTATCCAGTCTTGAAAGAGTATGAATATGTATTTGGGGAGTTGCCAGGATTTCCACCAAAGAGGGACATTAATTTCTCTATTGATTTAATGCATGGAGTTTCCCCAGTGTCCAAAACTCCCTACAAAATGAGCACATCGGATCTAAAATAATTGCAAATGCAATTAAAAGAGTTGTTAAAGAAGGGGTACATACGCCCAAGTGTTCCCCTTGGGGTGCCCCAGTTCTTTTTGTCAAGAAAAAAGATGGAACACTAAGGTTATGTGTTGACTTTAGACAGTTGAACAAGGTTACAATCAAGAACATATATCATTTTTCAAGGATTGATGATATATTTTATCAACTAAAAGGAGAAAATATATTTTCCAAGTTTGACTTGAGATCAGGTTATCATTAAGTGAGAATCAGAGAAGAGGATACTAAAAAAACAACCTTTAAGACAAGGTACAAACACTATGAATTTGTAGTGGTTCCTTTTGGGTTGAAAAATGTGTCGACTACATTTATGTGTCTAATGAATGGGGTGTTCAGAGATTTCTTGGAAAATTTTGTCATGTATTCTTGGATAATATTATTATCTATTTGAAGATAGAGGAGGAGCATGAGCACCATTTGAGGATGGTGCTACAACTATTGAGAGAGCACCAATTATATTCCAAGCTAAGTAAATGCACTTTTTATCAAGAGTAAATCCATTATCTGGGTCACATTGTTTCCAAAGATGGCATAGCAATGGATCTGGAAAATATTGAGGTAATCAAAATTTGGCCAGCGCCAACAAACATTTCATAGGTTAGATCAATTATGGGTCTAGTTGGTTACTACAGGGAATTCATTGCGGGATTCTCCAAGATTGCACACCCAATAACATCTTTGCAAAAGAAGGGAGTAAAGTTTGAATGGAGTGTCAAATGCAAAGAAAAATTACAGTTCTTAAAGGATTTGTTAACTAATGCTCCTATTTTAAAAGTAGCAGATCCAGATGAGGATTTTTTTTGTGCACAGATGCATGCAAGGAAGGGTTCGGTGGAGTCCTTACACAAAATGGACATGTAATTTGGTCTGAGTCTAGAAAATTGAAGGAGCATGAAATAAATTATGCCACACATGACTTAGAATTGGAAGCCATAGTACATTCTTTAAGGATGTGGAGGAATTACCTTATGGGAAGAAAAATTGAATTGAGGACAGACCATAGTGGTCTGAAATAATTGTTTGAACAACCAACATTAAATGCCAGACAAACTAGATGGTTGAAATTTCTCAATGAATATGACTTTGACATCAAGCATGTAAAAGGAAAAGAGAACAAGGTGGTTGATGCACTCAACAAAAGGGTACACAAAATTTACGCTACAACCATTAGTATGTACAGGACATATTTAAAAGATGGAATTCTAGAGGTTGCAACAACAGATCAAAATTATGTGCAATTTAAAGAAATCCTACTGCGGAATAATGTACAACACAAATATAAGGATTACAAGATAAAAGAGGATGGAATCCTCTTATTCTGGAACATAGTTTATGTTCTTAATTCTCGGGAATTGAGAAAAAAAAAAATTAAGAAGATGCACAATGTGCCATACGGTAGACATCTAGGATACCAGAAAACTATTACAGTAATAAGAGGTCAATATTTTTGGCTTAGTATGAAGAGATATGTCATGGATTATTTGGCTAGATGCATAGAATGTCAGAAGGTAAAGGCTCAGCATAAGCATGCAGCGGGATTGATGCATCCATTGCCCATTCCTGAATGGAAATGGGAAGTTGTTACTATCGATTTCATTACCAAATTGCCTAAGACAGCAAGGCAACATGATTCCATCATGGTAGTGGTGGACAAGCTTACAAAGGCTACACATTTCATTCTAGTGAAAGTAACTCATAAGGCAACCAATATTGCAGAAATTTATATGAAAGAAATTGTTAAGCTACATAGTGTGCCTAAGGAAATAGTGTCGGGCAGAGATCCCAAGTTCACTTCCAATTTTTGGAAAGGGTTATTTAAAGGATTTGGGACCAATTTGAATTTCATTACAACATATCACAAAGAGAATTAATCGAATAATTGAAAATATGTTGAGAATGTATGTAATGGACAAGCCTTCTAGGTCAAAGGACTATAACCATTTAGTTTAGTTTGCTTACAATAATGGGTATCAAGAATCATTGAAGATGAGCCTGTTTGAAGCATTGTATGGCAGAAAATGAAACACACTGGTGAGTGGGAATAACCCAACAAATAGAGCTTTGATTGGGCTAGAATTGTTAAAGGAAATACAAGAATGGATGGTAAAGATCAGGAAAAAATTGAAAATTGCACAAGATAGGAAAAAGAGTTATGTTGATAAAATAAGAACACAAAGAATTCAAAGTGGGAGAGCATGTGTTTTTAAAATTCAAATCCAAGAGAAGCTCACCGAAGTTGGGAAGTTTCCCAAATTTGGCAGCGAGATATTGTCGGTTGTTTGAAGTTCAAGAAAGGATAGGTCCAGTTGCATACATGCTATCATTACCTGCATCCATGAGAATTTATAATGTGTTCCATGTATCTTTATTAAAAAAATGCGTACATAATCCTAAACATTTGATTGATTGGAATGTGATCCATGTGGAACACGAAAGGGACTTTCAAGTGGAACCAGGGCGTATCCTGGACCAGAAAGAAAATTTTCTTAGGAACACAGCCATCGGCTTGGTAAAATTGCAATGGACTTCCTGGAGCCACAACTTTGAGATTTCATGTCCAACCAATGTGCAGGTTGAGGGGAAAAGAGAGTTGTTGGTTGGAATTGTTGCGTGAGTCATTAAGTTGAGGAATTATCAAGTATTTTGTTGTAATATTTTATATATGTCAATGTATAAATTATATGGTGATTTGCACTAAGGACAATGCAGTTTATAGGGGGGGGTGTAACATCCTCGTTTTCAAACCCCAAACTAGCGATGTACATTGTAAATGTATTGTATGGTCGAGGGCCAAGCAATCTAATATGTAAATGATGTAAATTGAATATAACAAGTAAAATGTATCACTGGCTACAGATGGACACGGATGAAGATTTGGGGGATTGGTTTCCACAAGAGAGGGAAGGGGTCCAAGGGGGAGAGTTTAGCCATGTCTATTAAACCCAAACTCATTTCTTTCTAAATTATCCTTATTATGAACCTTCCATTATTTCTTGATTTTTCTAGATCCCAATCATTAAATTCATGTAAGAGGGTGGGTGTGAGAAGTCGCATCCCATAGTTATTGAGATCACAGGGGTTGAGTACAATCAGCTTGGGGAAGAGTGTAAGTCAAGCAAGCAAGAGAAAGGGAGAAAATGTGTATGGGTAGAAGGGGCAAAATTACACATTCACGTTTGTGCATGCAGAGCATTTTTTATTTGGAGTTATTTGAACAACATGAGAGTTTGGAGTGTTGAAGCTTGAAGGCGGCCATAGTGGGCATGTATGGTAGTTGTTTGAAGTTGTAATTTGATGGGAAGAAAGGTTGTGGGCCTGTGAGCAATATTTTGTTCGAAATTTTTCTAGAGAAGCAAGCATTTTGTTGTTGGGAAAATTCTTGTTGTAGTTGTAGAATGCCTGAGGTCCCAACTGAGATATTTCTTATCCAACTTGTGTTGGAAGCCCTAGAGGGGACTGGGAAGGATTGAGGGACTGTGAGCAGTGAAGGGGGATCCCATCTCTGGGTTGTGCAAGTTGTGGGGAAGAGAGTTGGTGGACTAGAATTAGTTGTGGGAATTGATTGTTGAGAGCGATACATTAACCAGCCTTAGGGACCATTGTCTCTTGTGGATTCATAGCCCCAGCTCGGGGGTGACTTGTTGTTGAGAACTTGAAAAACAAGTCTACGGTTGGGAAGAACTTCCTTCCTCTACAGTGGTTTGCATATTTACATAAGATAAGTGTTCTTATCTATTGTGTGTATTTATGTTAAATGATGATATAGATGTTGTGTGTTTTACTCTGAGTCAGTTAGTGTTGCTTGTTGTGAGTAGAATGATGCATTCATATCTCTATTTATGTGGTTGAATGATGTTGTATGCATTTAGTTGTTTCTATGCATAGTTAAGCAATTGCATTTGAGTTTTTAATTAGCATGGACCATTGTATAATCTTGAATGTCATGTTGTGTGTGTTATTTCTCCATTTAGAATTGGTATCAAAAAAATTATTGGGTCGTTTTTAGCAATAGCATGGCTCGGCTTGGGGTTGGATGTGTTACAATTGTAATGTGTCAATTAATCAAAATATTATACAATATAAAATTTTATCACACTCCATTTTGAAGTGACTCAAACAATTTCATTTAATAAAATCTATCATAAATATCACTGAACTAGTTTTCCCAGTTACGGTTTGTAGAGTACAATTTTTTTTTTCATCTTTTATTGGTTGGTGTTTATTTTGTTTTTTTTTCCCACTTTTTAAAAATAGTATCAAAGATGGGGATGCCTTCCCTCTCTAACGAGACTGGCCTTGGAATTTTATAGACAGTGGCTAGGGTTTTGGAAACGGAGAGAGTGCATCACAATTTTATGCCCAGTTTTTTAAAATAGTATCAAAGTTTGGCAGGCATGTACTCTCTAACGTGAAAAGCCTTGGTATTTTATAAATGGTGGTTAGTGTATCAGAAATGGAGAGAGTGCATATGATTCTTCAAGGTAAAGTCTAATGATGACATAAATGCTAGGATCTATTGTGTATGCAAGTGAATAAGCATAGAATTGTTGGATCATCTTGACTCTGGTGTAGATCTGACTATATTCGTCAGATCTATTACTTAGATCCTTCTATCTACTAAGATCGAGTTTATCTTTTGTGATCGTTCAGATATGTTGTAAGCAAGCATTTACCCCATTCTTGGAAATTTTGATGAGTGTTGGAGTATAAGTATGTAGGTGCAAGATGCATGAGAGTATATTTCTGGTGTCCATTCTCATGTGTGTTAGGAATCCATCTACCACATGAAAGAAGTAGATCATAGGGTACTCCACACGGATATAAATGACCTATTGTGTAGTACAGGTGTGTGGTGATGCTACCAGCACTTGCAAAAATCCAGTGAGGATGAAATAATTACAAAATAAAAGCGTTGAAAATAGAAGGTGAATGAATTTGCGGATGGCAGAGGCGTCGAATATAGAAGCCTCATTGTGTTTCCATAGTTCTGCTAGGTATACAGTTATTTCTTTGGATATTCATATCAGAGGATTCCATGTTGAGAGAGTCGTTTATAGGTTATGAGATAAGTGCCAATTCCTCGAGAGCATGAAGAGTTGTCTGATTGCAACAGAAAGATATCACGTAACTAGTTACACTATTAGTGGTCAAGTTGGGTGTCATGTTGTCGTTGAGAGGTAGAGCTAGCACCTAGTCCATTTGCCTACATAACCCGTCCTAACGCAACATATCTTCACAATGGTGGAGGTTACAAGTTCGATCCTATGGATGATCGGTCAAGGAGATCATTGACAGAGACAAATGTAAGGTGACATGGCTTATCTCACTCTAATCTTTTAATTTTAAATGCTTAATTATTTATTTATTTTTCTTTAAATTAATAAAAAATTAATTAAACAACAAATCTAATTATTCATAAATATTTTATAAATAATTTTATAATAATTTCAAATTCAACCAACAAAATATGAAACAACAACTTGATTTTATGATTTTATTTTTTCTCTTATACTATCCAAATGCACATATAAAACTTCAACATAAATTATTAGAATTTATAAGTATTATTGTGCATGTAAAACTCGAATCATTTTTAACAATTGGTGTACATATATCAATTTGAAGAA
>JZKD02S1882828.1:27981-44864 GCA_000966675.3 Picea glauca | reverse complement strand
ATAAGTTCCACATCCATTTTAGGATGATAACAAAAACAAATACATTTAACTCCAAAATTCTGGACTCTAAGCCATCGCTTTAAGATAGATCACTTCATACATGAAATTCAAACCTACAAAAAAACAGAATTCAAAAATTAAAAATTTACAATTCAAACATGCGAAATAATACAGAATTCAAAAATTGTAATTAAAATAAAATTGACATAGATACCAAAAGAGTTAACTGTTATCCTCCAGCATATTCTTTCCCACAAAATATATTGTAAATATATTTTCCACCAAATATAATTTAGACATCTGTAAAAATAAAAAACATAATAAAAAAACAAATAACACAGATTAACATGTATACTACGCAGCTAAATATTAAATAAACAATACTTAATAATAACATAACCAACCACGGTTAAACAGATTTAAGATCTAGTTACTCTCTTAATTTAAGAGTACATGATTTTAAAAAATTGTAAATCTTATCTAAAATCTTAAAAAAATTTAAAAAGAAAAATTATGTTCTTGGTAAAAAAAATTGAATTAGAGAATTGTATAATAATCTGAAAATAAATATAGAACTGTGTATGAAGAAAGTTCACAAATCTTCATATTAAGTCATTCTTCCAATGAAATACTTATCTCCTTGTGGATAAAGTCTCAAATCCTTATGGATAAGGTCCCAAATCCTTGAGGTGAAATTTTCCTTGTGGATAAGGTCTAGATCTTTGAGGTGAAATTTTCCTTGTAGATAAGGTCCCAAATCCTTGAGGTGAAATTCTCATCCCAAGTGATGTTATTGTGTTCTTGGTAAAACATATTGTGTGTTAGAGTTAGATAATAATATAAAAATAAATATAGAACTGTGTATGAAAATAATTCACAAATCTCCATGTATTAATTCATTCTTCCAAAGAAATACTTATCTCCTTGTGGATAAAGTCCAAAATCTTTCAGGAAATTCTCCTTCTAGATAAAGTCTCAAATCCTTAGATGTAATTCTGATCCGAGGTGTTGTTATTTTATCATATTTACACAACAATAAAATACTAATCTCCTCAGTAGTTAAATACTTCTCTGCTTCTTCTGCAGTGGTCATATAATCAAATTTCACGATGCTCTTTCAAACTAAAGTACTCATAAATCTCCATATTAAGCAATTCTTTCAAAAAACTACTTATTATCTAAAAAAGTTCACAAATCTCCATTTTAAAAACCATTTTTCTGAAAATTAATTATCTTCTCTTTCTTCGATGTAATAGATGTTCTCATATAATAGTACATCATTCTTGGACAAGAAAGCAAGCACTGCAATTGCGGAAAATTTATAAACTTTCTCTTTTCTGATGTGGGATAGAATCTGTTCTCAAATATTCTAACATATTCAAGTTCAAAAGTAGGTCTTGATCATGATCTAACCTTAAATAAGTTTGAATGTACACCATTTAAGACAATGACAAATTATCTAGGGGTTCTATATAATTCAAAATAATTGAGGAAAGGCTAAACTATAAATTTGAGAAAACAAAAATTTAATAAAAGTTAAGAACATACATTTATAAATCATCCTGAATGGATACATCCTTTCCTAATCTGGGTGCTTCCTTAATCCCAATATCCCTTCCGAACACACTCTCATGTACTCTCTTCTCCACATTAGCCTATATAACACATTTCAAATTTGAAAATTTAAAAAATTATATTCAAATAATTATATAATACATTAAATCTAAATGATTTTAAGACATTAAATGATACCTGTGAACCCTCACCCTCTTCAAACTCTCTCAGTAAGAATTGAGACAAGCCAGCCCAAGTACCAATAGATGGAATAGAGAGTTGTGAACACCACAACTAAGAACTAAATCTAGGATTTAATGTGTTCACAATTATACAAAATTATAAATGTTGTTGATCTCTTATTCAAAAGAGTGGAGATTGAACAACTATTAGAAAAAACATACCCGATTCAATCCATCCAAATTCAAACTTGTCGAATCAAGTCCCCTACCGACTGGTGATTCGTTTAACATATCTCCAAACTGCAATTAATGGCAAGAAGAACTCGATTATTTCTATAGACACAGGGATATCTAAATCTATAACTTGAACTAAACTATCATACAATGCGTCAAACTTTTCCTAAATAGATCACATACCAATCTGTGATTCGAGTCATCATTCTGAATGACATTCTTCCAACCATCCCAAACAAATTTTCCGTACTCCAAAACTTCTTCTGCTGACATTGCTTCTAAGTCTTCATCTGTTTTATCAACAAATGTGGCCCAGGAATTGGCTTCTGCTCATTGATGCTTCATGCCAACATCGACACCATAAAACATAGCTTCCAAATTTTCTCTGATTGCAGTCCTTGCCTCTTTGCCAACTTCTGATGTAGCCTGAAACTCTGAAAGTGATGCAAATTTTCTTGTTGGGCGAGGTACTAAAGGTTGTGGAGGCCTTGGCAATGTCACACTTCAATATGACCCTTTGCGATCATATGTACATTCTTTACCAGTCCCATAATATTTGGACGGTAGACTAGTATAATCTGGGTTCATATGCAAGAAAAACTCCACAAAAAAATGTCTTGCAAAATAGTGTGGAAACTCATCGTTCCATGGAAATTTCTCATATGTCGCCAAAAATCTATTATACAGATGTCCGACAAAGTCAGGGTGCTTAAAATATTGCACCTTCAACATTTTTTGCTTCGGGCCCTCTTTGAAATTGAACATGGAGATGGCGTCTTCTTTTGAAACTCTGTTTTTTACTGTTTTCCATTTGTTAGAACCCATCACCTCTGACTTTCACCGCCTCATTAGATCGACAAAACTGTCAATGGTTGGCCCCATCTTCTGATATGCATCCATAAAGTTTTCCAGTGAATAAAAAAACAATTTGCAAATTTTGTTTGCTCTCTTGAGGAAATTCCAAGACCGCCAAATCATGTTTCAACCTCTTTTTAACACCTGAGCATCGCTCAAGCATCATTTCTTCATTATTCCCTTCCCAGGGAAGTTCATCGCCAACTTCTGAAGGATAGGTAGATGTTGGTGTGTAATCTTTTGTTTCTTCATAACGTGACCTCCTAGATTCACCTTCACCCTCTGCACCGAGAATTGAATATCCGTGACAACCACTCTCATTGTCCCCCCTTGCTCTAAATTGATTGCCTACACACACATTTGAAAGTAACTTCAAGATTTAACCTCACATAAATTTAAATACAACAAAATTCAACAAAAATAAACAAAATTTAAGAAACTTACTAGAAATATTCTCTTGTCCGGAGCTATTCCCTACATTCTCAGGTGTAGGATTGTTGATGCACAACCTATCTAAGAAGGTTGCATCCATAACACTGGTTTGAGTAGGTTCTGCAGTTGATCTATTTACAGACTCGTTTGAAAATCTCCTATGACAAGATTGTTGGTGCTCACTCGGAGTCTCAGTTGAAGAAGGAGTTCTTGTTCTTCCTTCTTGAGAATTCCTAGAGAATTTGCAAGAATTTTTTGGATAATCTCTTGTCGACATCACTCCTCAATATCTATCCACAATGCATATTTTATCAAAAACAATCCAGAGATGTACACAAGTTCAAGCAATTAAAAACGTAGAGATAAATCAAAGTTTTAAACCATCAAGCCACATAGGTACTTGCTCATTAGAAGGCACAAATACAGGTCATTTAGCCATGAATCAATCAACTAAAAGATAAGTAAGGGGTCCATAGATAGCATGACATATTCTTATCTTTCACTCATCATCCATGCATAGAAAAGAAGGGCATTTGAATCTATAGGTATTTAAACACCGAAGTGATGTCCGTCGATTCAGCTCCTGGCCGACTACTTAGGCATGGACTGATGACTAAAGGGATAAGTGACAGAAGATAACACTACAAAATTTTCATAATAATCAATAAAACCCACACATAGAAGTCATTAAAATTGGATGTTGGGTTCGCCAAGGGACTGTCTTTCCACTGAGAGGTTTATCATTCACAATCCACATCAAAAAAGAAGACGCAAAAACTAAACATTCAGCCATGAATCAATCAAATAAAAGATAAGTAAGGGGTCCATAGACAACATGGCAGATTATTATCCTTCACTCATCATCCATGCAAAGAAAAGAAGGGCATTTGAATCTATAGGTATTTAAACACCGAAGTGACGATCGTCGATTCGGCTCCTGGCCGACTGCTCAGGCAAGGACTGATGACTAAAGGGATAAGGGACAAAAGATAAAACCACAATATTTTCATAATAATCAACAAAACCCACACAAAGAAGTCATTGAAATTAGAAAGTTGGGTTCGCCAAGGGAAAACAATTCAGAAAAACAACAAGAAAGTGGATTCATTAAAAGTTCCCTATGCTTGGATCCACTAAAAAACATATTAGAACATTTCTTTAATATTCCTTAAAAGTTCCCTATGGTTGGATCCACAAAGACCACATATAATGTAATGCATTAGAATCCCCAAAACAAAGAGTTTAATCTTCATAACCTCACACAAACTTGTTTTAATCACAACGAGGTGAAGGTTTTGCATGAACATGGATTATACTCCATTGCTTTAAACTTCCCATTAGCATTTTTTAAATGTTGGATTTTTTATAATAATCCATTTATTGTCATGTTAAATGGGATGGGATTGAGGGTTGTTTGTATTCATAATATAAATTAAATTAAGATGAGGTGGAGCAAATGAAATTTTGTTATATTATATATTTTGATCACTTGAGAGATTTAAGTACAAATTGCTGGATAGTTGTAGATATAGTTGAACTAAATACATAATTTTGAAATATTTTATGGTGACCTAAAGTTACATAAAGGGACCTAATTTTACTATAAACTAAGGGATTTCCACTAAGAGATACATAAAGAGACCTAATTTTACTATTAACTAAGGGATTTTCACTAAGATATTTATACCTAATTGTTACATAAAGGAACCATATTTCCACTAAGGGATTTCTTAACTATAAACTCCCTAACTCCCTTGCTTGATATAGTTTCCCCATTAAGAGAATGACTAAAACTAGGTACCTAATGTATAGGCACAAGAGACTACTAACATGAAAGAAAATTTTCTACCTATTGCTTAATGGGGGTTGGCATAAATATGCCAATTCTTGGCTAACTCATTTGAGAATGGAGAACGAGATCACTCTACAAAACATTGATATACAATTAAAAATACTATTAAATATAAATTCAATGAAATACCAATTTACTTATGAAGAGTTTTTGTTAACTAGAAGGTAGGGATAAAATGTTATTTCTAATATAAACTAAGGGATTTCAACTAAAATATTTCCACTAAGGGATTTACACCTTGTGAAATCCCCAAAAATAAAATATTTTTGAAATTTAAATTTGCTGGAAATTCATTCCGTTTTTAGTAAATTCAAATTTGGAATTTTTTGTCATTTATGGCAATTTTGAATTTCAAATTTAATAATTGTAATTAATTATTATGACTGTTGGGTAGGGATTTGATTTGACCCAACTAACTAGTTGACTATGACACTTGTATGAAAACATAATATTTTATATTGATTGCAGGAGGACAAATGGAACAACCATGTTAAAGTCAGCTAACCATGACTCCATGAGTGGGGAACATGTTGGAAACACCTCTAGGATGATTGTTATAAGTGGAAAATCAGGGATTTTGCCACTAGAAGCCCCTGAAAATTAGGGATTTAGAAAGCTATGAAAATCCCCAAGGGAGAGAAACAAAGACTTGGGAAAAGAGACTTGGTTGGGTAAATAGGATATGGGAGGAGGTAGGACACTGCCAAGTATGCTGGAAAAGAGACTAATGATTTTTTCCTTTGTTGTTATGAACACTATGGAACGAGTGTGAGGCAAGAGGAATGGGATGGAACTGAAGGACATTGCGGAGGAAGAGTTTCCAAGTTCCCCCTCATGGGTTCATGGTCAGGCTAGGGGGTGAATTGGGGCAAGTGATTTTGATTACCCTAGTCTACAGTTGGGAGGAACCTAGTTATTCCCTTTCCCTTCCCACTAATTGGTTCTCATATGTCTCCTATCCCTCTCTGCGTGATTAGCCTTATATCTGATGTGATGTATTTACTAAAATTGAATCGAATTATTTCCCATCTTTTGTTGAATGATTTAGTCACAGTTGTAGTGTGATTATTAAAAATGGTATGGATTTAATAGTCCTGGGTGAAATCTGCCCATATAAATTGATGTATTTCTGCAAGTCTTTATAAATTGTAAATCATTATTTTTGTTGCGAGAACTTATACACAGAGTTTGTTTTCTTTTTTATTACAAACCTATGAATTCGAAAGCAAACAGGATCAAGTCAAGTATATATACACCTACATTCTTATGTATTATCACTAGAACTAAAACGGTATGCTTTATAAATGACAACATGTATTTATCAAACCCCGGTTTTATGCATCTTGAATTTGAAAGTGCAAACTATTACCAGCAAGATAGATTTACCCTACACAGTAAAAACGTCTAAAGAGAATAGTCACGAACATATATTCATAAGTCTATTCATATAGATTTATATAAATTTATGTAAATAAGTAAACAACCATAGGTCATATATTAATACTCGACTCAGATAAACTTGTCCCTAAATTCTTCCAGTAGTAAAGAAAATAGGAATATTTTAGATCCATCAAGATAAATGATACACCTCAGTAAATGAAAGAAAAATTCTTTTTAAAACAGTCCTTCAATATATAGATAATCCCTCCAAAACCTTTATAACTGTAAGTTTTGAATCATACAGAGATTTAAAGAAAAATACTGAAGCGATGGAATTAAAGACCAAGTGTCAGTCTAAGATACATACGAACAATGAAATGAGTTGTTTGATAAAAAAATCCTTACAGTGTTCAGCTCAACTGGAATGAAATTTTTGTAGGAAAAACCTCTGAATTATCATTATTCTTGACTGTCAAACCTAAACTCAAGGTTACAAAAACTTTCCCTCTTTCCAACCTACTATGGAAACCAAGGACCTTATCGAACGCCTACAAATCAAAATTAATAACCATGTTTTGTCGGGTCTCCTGAGTGGTTAACAGTAAAGGAACTCGAATACCTTTTTATCAAAGATGAAGAGGAGGCTCTGAAATATTTGCGTGTACATAGGATTGAAAGAGTTATCAATTCCGAGAATTAGTAATGTTCACAGGAAGTAATAGAATACCAATAGATAATTACTATTAATGAAATATATCAGAGAGTACTTAACTTCCGATTTGGTGGCCTCGCCCTTTTCTTTCCTTGTCGATTGTCTCCTGCATGGACATCCAGGCCATGCGAGAAGTGCGTAACAAGGCTCTGATGAGTCCTCGCATCAGCAAAGCCCACCATTAGTGATTATACCAGTACTGTGAACGACAACAAAATTATAACAAAACAAAAATATAGTTACAGTAAACACCAGATTTAACATAGCAGTTTAGATGATGGTATTGTCTTCTGTATTAAACAGAAAAGTATATTGAGTTGCGACAAAGGCCAGTTTTGAATCAAGATATTACCCCAAACTTTGAATCTTCGCAACACTCCCCAAAGCAAGACTATAGAAAGTAATGTGATAAAACAGTCAAAACGGGGTGTGACAGGGTCAGACCCCTACGAGGTCACCTCGCAACAGTTGGAATTACAAATACAAGAAAAACTGTTGGTGCAGACTCTTATTCGATGGAAGCATTACCCTTATAAAAATTACTCACTGAACCTTTTATTCAAAAGACATATGCCGTAAGGTTTATTCCAGAAATTAGGCGCGAGTATCTCTAAGTAGTATTGAGTTTTCTTTACCCAATAAGTAATGACTACGACTTCATTGAAAATGGAACTAAGGGACCGAATGGAATGCCAAACATAAATATGAAACCATCGCAAAGGAAAGGTTGGGAGCAAAGGATTTGTCACACAGAAGTACCTGAACCCTTTTAACACAAGAAAAAAAACCTGCATATATTTTGATCCTGATCTCGTCCTCTAACCACCAGCTAAGAGTGTGCAATAGAGTGATCTCGGGCAATACTGGACACCGTAAGCTATTTTACCAAGGGGCTAAACCGATGAATCTTTGATCTTTGAGAGCGAGCAGACAGGGTGATAAGGAATGCCCCATTATCGGTACATCCAAAGGAAATACACAATAAAACTGGTGAACGAACTGAAAGTAAAAAAATAGCCTTTCACCGATTGGAAACACCATACCTATACGTCTCTGGTTTTAAATTTCATAACAGATTCATAATAGGAAAAGAAAATCTTACCAGGTAAACAGTCTAAGTTGACTGGAAAGGCTGAACAATGACCTCCAGTGCACATTTTTCTCCTCACCCAAAAGAGTCACCGTAGAGCCGCTATGGTTATCTCGAGAAGTCACAATGATGAGGAAGAGCTCGCACAAATCTAAGTGAAGAGTGTACTACAAGAGTAAATGCCAAAGTATGTTGGGCCATGTGCTCAGACATAGTTGGCACATTGGGAGTAGGGAAGGAAAGGTGGAGAGTCATCAAGGCTGGTGCGAGGAGGAACCTCATTAAACACAAGTACAAAGCCTTAGCTATTTCTGACAGATACCTTCCTTCCCTTACCAACCAATATATGAGATTAATGACAGTCATATTGCGTCTGATCATTTGTAAGTGTTTCATTCACAAAACTAACTCGTTCAATTAGCTTACCCTTCCCTCTTCTCTATCGATGGAATGACCCTTTAATTACAAGTTAGCTGCATAGGAATTATGCATTAGACTTGTCTGATTTTAAAACCTTAAGTCGGATGACTACAAATGTATGACCACGCCTGAGCCTTAAGGGAAATTTGTTTCAATGAATCGGTCTTTGACAAATTAATACCACTAACTATGACTTGATACGAGTCACACCAAAATATTAAATCTCAACATTTGCATAGCTTGATGGGTATGCATTATGACAGAGCAACGTTATACACTTGCGCGCAACATGAAAATCCTTTTGTTTTAAGGAGATTGGGATTCGAATCCTAATAAACATTGTACACAAGTTAATATAGGTATAAGTAGTATTAAGATTTATAAGGAAATATATGTGTTGAAAGGTATTGTATCCTTTTGACATCCCACCTTATAAAGTTTGAAGTTGGTTTTAATAGAGTATTGTCCTCATATAACAGATAGAACGTCGATCTATAATGAAGGTAAACTTTAACATCTTTTTCTACAACTTTTATTAACGAGAAGCTACAGGTTAATGTGCCAAAAGAAAAACACAAAAAAAATAAAAAAATATTATGTCAATTAGAGGTACATTACATATGGTATCAGAGCAGAGTTTATAACATTGGGCCTTGAATAGGGCCACATTAACACTTTGACATATATATTTTACTTATGAAAAACTAATAAAACCGTCTTTGTTACAAACATAATACTTTTTTGTTTCATGTTAATCATGGAAGCTTAGAATGATGCAGAAATCAGGATGGAAGGAAATCTAGAACAGGAACCTCATGGAGACCCAAGGCAGAATAGTGACGGAATCTCTCCTACAGAAGTACTAGAAACAATGAGGAATCTTGTTGTTGAGCTGTAGGTTTTCAATGAAGACAATGAGAAATTGAAGAAGGCACATCAGGAACAACAAGAGATAAATGATGTCTGGTTGCACAACATAGTGACCAAGAAAATCCCAAAGGACAATAACCATGATAAAGAGGTCAGCAAAAGGGCCTTCAAGAACTCTGGGCCAGAAATAGAAAAAGGAGACAGTTTGTCGAAAGGAACACCTTCAGCCAAAGACAAAACTAAAACAGATAGAAAAACAAACAAGTGGACCACCTTGAAGGAGAATTTAAAAAAATTAAACCAGCCACCTTTGATGGAGAATCTAGGACAGGAGAAGAAGCTAAGGCATGGTTGTTGGACATCAAAAAATACTTTCAAATTTACAACTATTCTAACAATATGAAGGTCAGAATGGCCATCTACAATCTGAAAGGGAAGGCCAGCATTTGGTGGCAAGACCTAAAATTGGCCAAGGGCCTGAAGGAGAAACAATTAGAATGGTGTGACTTTAAGAAGTATTTCAAAAAATAGTACGTTTCGGAAAGGTATTATGAAAGGAAAATGAAAGAATTCTACAATTTATGACTCGGAAAGATGTTGATGGAGGACCTTATAAATAAATTCCTGGAGATACTAAGGTTTGTACCATTCATTCGGGAGGATAAGGTAAAAATCCAGCGATTCTTAAGTTGTTTACCGTAGTCCTACAGGGACAAAATTGAGTTCGACAACCCCATATCCTTGAGTGAAGTATTCAGGAAAGCACAAATGTTCTATGACCAGTAAAAATAGCGAGTGGAGTTTCCCAAAGCCTGGAAGGATAAGAAACAAGATCGAATGAACTAGTGAAAGAAGGGATACTAGCCAGCTCTATATCGGAATGTAGCAAAAAGATTCCAAGAATGGATTTTCACTCCAACCATCCGAATACACAAGGCAGTGGAAAGCCAATAAATTTGGGAACAAAAAAGTTTGGGGACATCTCCCATGAGCCCGTAAAGTGCTAGAAATGTGGAGAACCTCATCTAAGGAGGAATTTTCCATGTTTAATTTCAGCAAATAGAACTGGTGTTTATAATTTGTAGGAATCCTCGACGGTGGGAGACGTGGGTAGAAGCCTGCATCAGATAAATGCAGCCATAAATGGTCGACAAGATGAACACCGGTCCTCGGTGGTAGAGATCAAAGGTAAAATCAATGACACTCGAATTTCTGTTTTAATTTACCCTGGAGCTACGTTAAGTTATATTACCCTTGATGTAGTAGAGTCAAATAAACTTAAGAAACTGAAGCATGCAAAATCATGACTTATACAACTAGCAACAGGTACTAAAAGGAAAGTATTTGGCTTTATTTCTGATTTTGAGTTCAGCTTAGATGGCCAAAATATAAGAACCAATCTGAACATCCTACCACTAGGATCTTATGATATGATTATTGGGATGGATTGTTTGGAACAACACAAAGAAGTACTAGACTATTATACAAAGGTACTTAGCTATAAAGATGATTTTGGCACTGTTAGAACAACCCAAGGCATACCAAAACCTGTATCAGTTCGACAAGTTTCAACGATGCAACTCAAGAAATGTATTAGAAAGGGATGTCAAGTTTATGCCATCCAAGTGACGAATCAATTAGAAAAATAAGATAAGCCAAAGTTATAAGACTTTGTTATCCTATGTGAATTTAGAGACATGTTTGTGGATGAGATACCAGAATTACCACCTAGAAGGGAAATAGACTTCTCCATGGACCTACTACCCGGTTCAGCCCCTATCTCAAAAGCACCCTACTGAATGAGTCTACCAGAATTGATAGAATTAAAAATACAATTACAACAATTATTGGACAAAGAGTATATCAAACCAAGTGTCTCACCATGGGGGGCACCAGTCCTCTTTGTGAAAAAGAAATACGGTACTCTAAGACTATGTATTGATTATAGACAACTGAAAAAAATGACTATTAAGAACACATACCCCTTACCAAGGATAAATGATCTGTTCAATCAAGTTGGTGGGGCTAAGATCTTTTCAAAATTGGATTTACGATGTGGTTATCATCAATTTAAGATAAAGGATGAGGACATAAACAAAACATCTTTTCAAACAAGATATGGACACTACGAGTTTGTAATCATACCTTTCGGACTCACTAACGCACCAACCACATTTATGTGCTTGATGAACAACATTTTCAGTTAGTACTTAGACAAGTTCGTAGTATTATTTATCGACGATATTCTGGTCTATTCTAAAATGGAGGAGGAACATGATGAACACTTAAGAATAGTTCTACAAACATTAAGGAAACACAAACTATATGCAAAATTCAAAAAATGTGACTTTTATCAAAAAGAAATACAATATTTAGGGCATGTCATTTCCTTGGAAGGTATTGTTGTAGACCCAGAAAAGACAAAATCCATTATGGAATGGCTAGTACCTAAGGATGTGGAAAATATATGGTCATTCATGGGAATCACCGGATATTATCGTAGATTTATAGAAGGGTTTTCCAAGATAGCCTACCCTATCACGTCATTACAAAAGAAAGGGACCAAGTTTAACTGGTCAAAGAAGTGTCAAGATAGTTTTAACAAACTAAAGGAATTATTGACAACTGCACCCATATTGATGGTAGTAGACCCAGATAAAGACTTCACCATATGTGTTGATGAAAGTAAAGAAGGACTAGGTCGTGTCCTAACTCAGGAAGGACACGCTATTTGTTATGAGTCCCAGAAATTAAAAGAACATGAACGAAATTATGTCACTCATGACTTAGAATTGGCAATAGTAATACACGCCTTAAAAATGTCGCGACACTACATAATGGGCAGAAAATTTCTACTATTGATGGATAATAGCGGGGTGAAATATTTGTTTAACCAACCAGATCGTAATGCAAGACAAGCAAGATAGCTAGCCTTCTTGAGATAATTCGACTTCGAGGTCAGACATATCAAGGGTAAGGAAAATGAAGTAGCAGACGCTTTAAGAAGAAGAGTCCATGGTTTATTTGAGATAAATATCAGCAGGGCAGAAAGTGATCTGGAACAAAGGATAAGGACGATAGGTATTAATGACAAAAATTACACTAAGATGTTGGCAGAATTTCAAAACAATATAGAAAACTCAGATAAACTAGATCTAAGTATTGACAAGAAGGGACTATTATGATTTAAAAACGGACTTTACATACCAGATTCAACAGAGTTAAAACTAACAGTTTTAGACGAAGTGCATAAGAAACCGTATTCTGGCCATCCAGGTTACCAGAAAACAATAACAACACTTAGAAAATGATTTTACTGGCCTAATATGAAGGGTGAAACAATAGAGTAGTTGGCCAAGTGCCAATATTGTCATCAAGTTAAGGCCAAGAACCAACACCCAACTGGCCTATTACAGCCATGGCCAGTACCAGAATGGAAACAAGAGACTATATCACTGGGCTTTATAATAGGTTTGCCTAAAACTCAGAAACATAATGATTCTATCATGGTTGTAATCGATAAACTCAATAAGTTTGCACACTTTATTCTTGTAAAGTCTACTCTTAAAGCTATAAACATTGCTGAAATATTCATGAAAGAAATTTTTAGACTACATGGTATTCCTAAAATGGTGATTTCAAATAGAGACATAAAATTTACATCCTCTTTTTGGAAGGAATTGTTTGCAAGGATAAACACTAACTTGAACTTCAGTACGAGCTATCATCCATAAAAGGATGGACAGACTGAAAGGACAAACCAGATCATAGAGGATATGCTCTGCATGCACGTAAGAACAAAACCGAGCAAGTGGGAAGACTACCTGCACTTGGTAGAATTTGCATACAACAATGGGTACCAAGCTTTAGCTAAGTTGAGCCCTTTCAAAATATTGTACGACATAAAGTGTATGACTCCAATTAGTTGGGATAACCTGACTGACAAACTCATGGTTGGACCAGAAATGCTCCAAGAAATGGAAAAAATGGTAAGAAAGGTACAACAGAACTTGAAAGAAGCACAATATAGAAAAAAGATCTATGCAGATCAGAAAAGAAGACACTTGGAATTTCAAGTGGGAGACCATGTTTATTTGAAGGTCAAATCCCAAAAAAGCTCATCAAATCTAGGGAAATGTGCTAAGATGGCACCCAGGTTTTGTGGGCCCTTCGAGATACTAGCTCAAATTGGACCCATAGCATATCAACTTGCACTTCTAGCTAATCTAAGAATTCATAATGTATTTCACGTTTCTTTGTTGAAAAAGTATATTCATGACCCTACTCATATGATTGATTGGAACTTGGTGCAGGTGGAACCCGAAGGCAAGTTCTAGGTGGAACCCTTGCACATTCTAGACTGGAGAGAAATAACACTTCAGAACAGAGCCGTCGCTCAGGTAAAGGTGCAATGGAAGCACTTTAGTCCTGAGGAGGCCACTTGGGAGTTTGAGGGAGATTTGTAGAAATCTCATTCAATCCTGTTCCAAGAAAGGAGAGAACACCGAGGACAGTGTTTTACTAAAGGGGTAAAGGATGTGACATCCCGAAAAATAAAATATTTTTGAAATTTAAATTTGCCGAAAATTCATTCCGTTTTTAGTAAAATCGAATTTGGAATTTTTTTTTCCATTTATGGCAATTCCGAATTTCAAATTTAATAATTGTAATTAATTATTATGACTGTTGGGCAGGGATTTGATTTGACCCAACTAACTTTTTGACYATGACACTTGTATGAAAACATAATATTTTATATTGATTACAGGAGGACAAATGGARCCGCCATGTTAAAATCAGCTAACCATGAATCCATGAGTGGGGAACRTGTTGGAAACACCTCTGGGTTGATTATTACAAGTGGAAAATCAKGGATTTGGCCACTAGCAACCCCTGAAAATTAGGGATTTAGAAAGCTACAAAAATCCCCAAGGGAGGGAGAAAAATACCTGGGTAGAGAGACTTGGTTGGATAAATAGCATATGGGAGGAGGCAGGACGCTGCCAAGTATGCTAGAAAAGAGACTAATGATTTTTTCCTTTGTTGTTATGAACACTACGGAATGAGTCTGAGGCAAGAGGAAAGGGATGGAACTAAAGTACATTGCGGAGAAAGAGTTTCCCAGTTCGCCCTCATGGGTTCATGGTCAGGCTAGGGGGTGAATTGGGGTAAGTGATTTTGATTACCCTATTCTACAGTTGGGAGGAACATTGTTGTTCCCTTTGCCTTCCTACTAACTGGTTTAGATATGTCTCATATCCCTCTTTGTGTGATTGACCTTACATCTAATGTGATGTATTTATTAAAATTGAATCGAATGATTTCCCATCTTATGTTGAATGATTTAGTCACAGTTGTAGTGTGATTATTAAAACTGGTATGGATTTAATAATCCTGGGCGAAATCTGCCCATATAAATTGATGTATTTCTGCAAGTCTTTATAAATTGTAAATCGTTATTTTTGCTGCGAGAACTTATACACAGAGTTCATTTTTTATTTATTACAAACCTATGAATTCGAAATAAAATAGGATCAACTCAAGTATATATACACCTACATTCTTATGTATTATCACTAGAACTAAAACTGTATGATTTAGAAATGACAACACATATTTATCAAACCTTCGTTTACGCATCTTGAATTTGAAAGTGCAAACTATTACCAGCAAGATAGATTTACCCCACACAATAAAAACCTCTAAAGAGAATAGTCATGAACATATATTTGTAAGTCTTTTCATATCAATTTATATAAATGTATGTAAATAATTAAACAACCACAGGTAATATCTTAATACTCGACTTGGATAAACCTATCCCTAAATTCTTTCAGCAGTAAAGAAAATAGGAATATTTTAGATCCATCAAGATAATACGATATGCCTGAGTAAAAGAAAGAAAAATTATTTTTAAAAAAGTCCTTCAATATATATATATATATATATATATAATCCCTCCAAAACCTTTATAACTGCAAGTTTTGAATCATACAGAGATTTAAAGAAAAATACTAAAGCGAAGGCCTCAAAGACCAAGTGCCGGTCTAAGATACATACGAACAATGAAATGAGTTGTTTTGATACAAAAACCATTACATTGTTCAGTTCAACAAGAAAGAAATTTCCGTAGGAAAAACCTCTAAATTATCATTATTCTTGACTGTCGAACCTAAACTCAAGGTTACAAAAACTTTCCCTCTTTCCAAACTACTTTGGAAACCAAGTGCCTTATCGAACGCCTACAAATCAAAATCGATAACCCTGTTTTGTCGGGTCTCCTGAGTGGTTAATAGTAAAGGAACTCGAATACCTTTTTATCGAATACAAAGAGGAGGCTCTGAAATATTTGCATGTACACAGGCCTGAAAGAGTTATCAATTCTGAGAATTAGTAATGTTCATATGAAGTAATAGAATACCAACAGATAATTACTATTAATGAAATATATCAGTGAGTACTTAACTTTCGATTTGGTGTCCTCGCCCATTTCTTTCCTTGTTGGTTGTCTCCTGGATGGACATCTGGGCCATGGGAGAAGCATGTAACAAGGCTCTAATGGGTCCTCGCATCATCAAAGACCACCATTAGTGATTATACCAGTATTGTGAACGAATTTTTTTTTATAACAAAACAAAAATACAGTTACAGTTAACAACAGATTTAACATGGAAACTTATATGACGGTATTGTCTTATGTATTAAATAGACAAGTATATCGAGTTGCGATGAAGACCAGTTTTGAATCAAGATATTACCCCAAACTTTGAATCTCCGCAACCCTCCCCAAAGCAAGACTATAGAAAGTAATGTGAGCAAACTGTCAACACAAGGTGTGATAGGGTCAGACCCCTATGAGGTCACCTCACAACAGTTGGCATTACCAATACAAGAAAAACTGTTGGCGTAGACTATTTTTTGACGGAAGCATTACCCTTATAAAAATTACTCACTAAACCTTTTATTCAAAAGACATATGCCATAAGGTTTATTCCAGGAATTAGGCACGAGTATCTCTAAGTACATTGGCTCTTCTTTACCCAATAAGTAATGACTACGGCTTCATTGAAAATGGAACAAAGGGACCGAACGGAATGCCAAATAGAAGGATGAAACCATCGCAAAGGAAAGGCTGGGAGCAAACGATTTGTCACACACAAGTACCCGAACCCTTTTAACACAAGAACAAAAACCAACATATATTTCGATCTTGATCTCGTCCTGTAACCACCAGCTAAGAGCGTGCAGTAGAGTGATCTCGGGCAATAATGGACACCCTATGCTATTTTACCAAGGGGCTAA
>JZKD02S1882817.1:66997-79375 GCA_000966675.3 Picea glauca | reverse complement strand
TTTTATGTTAAATCCCCGGTGCTTAAATATTTTACTACCCCGGTGCTTTCATATTTTACTGCCCCAGTGCTTGAAGTTAAGTGGACAACACCAGTGTTGTAGGTGTATGTACGTATCGGTGCTTGTGACTTATACAAACGCACCGATTTGGAAGCATCCACTAACATCTCCGACCGCCCATATATTTTTAGTTATAATCAACATCCATTATAGTATTCGCAAAAACATCCACTATCGATAACATATGTTGTAGCGGAGGTTATTTTTCCAATTTTTTCCAATTTTGTAACATTAGAAACCTCCGCTATGTTGATGATTATAGCTATGTGAGACATTCTCCATCTTACAAACCTGTGAGATGTGGATCATTGCAGCTATGTGAGTCTTTCTCTCAGCTTACAAACCTGAGAGAAATCCCCTAAGAAGGGTATGTGGTTCCTGCCTAAGACACAACTAGGAACGTAGAGATGACCTCCTCCATACAGAGAGTTGAGAAGAGCTCCATATGATTATCTAGTGGGAAAGGATATTTGTTGAGTTAGACGTGTCTGTGGCTGAGCGCAAGGTGAACGTGTGAAATCTCAAAGTGTTGGGTGCATCATCATGTGAAATGAAATGAAGATGATGTATTAGCCTCCTTTGAGAAGCAGAGTTGATGAGAAGACTCCAGATGATTCTCCTGTGTGAGGCAGTGGGAAAGAAGATCTGTAGAGTGGATGTGCATGTGGATGAGAACAGGTGAACATGTGAAGATCTAGTTCTTCTGTGTAATGTAGTAAGCCAGAGATATGACATCCCTATGGATGTACCCCTAGTGGATGAGAACTAGTGGGTGTATCAGATCCTTTACTATATATTGTTCAAAAGTCAAACCTACCTGTAACCCTAATTGTTATGTAAAGGGTATAGGTTGGCCCCATTTTAATGTGATTAATAATAAATGTAAAAGATAAATAATCTAGTCAATATTAATTATAATAATAATTATTATTATTATTATATTGTGACTTAGTGAGGTCAGACATGTTGAACCAATAGACACTTCAGTTGATAGGACAAGTCTAATATACGTAAAGGAAGATTCCCCATTGTGGAATCATATCCTTTTTGTGAGTTTGGAAATTTCAGCAAGTACGCTTCTTTGGGAAAAGTGTGCACCTCTCTTGGGCGCTAGAGCTCTAGGKTTTAAGTACCCTCTTGTGTGCTAGGGTTTATCTTGGTGGTGAAGGTATTTCTTTTRAAGAATATAGCAAAGGATTTGGCTGGGTTTTCTTCCCTTGTTGAGAAGGGTTTCCCATGATACTTCTTGTGTTCTTGTGCATGGTGCTTCTTCTTGTGATCTTGGTTGCTGCAACATTTATCGTTATGGTTAAATTCTAAAAATGGAATGAACTTCATGCTTAACCTATATTATTGAAAAAATCAACATGGTATTAGAGCACAGGTCTTGAAAGAACCCATTGCACAAGCATCCACCAAGTCACAACACACCCTTTGCAGAACCGTACAACCCTCCTAGGGTTTCCAGAAAATTTTGTACGACCTCCCTTTCAGTGGTGATTCAACCCTTAATACTTGGACGCTGGGGATAATTTTGGCTTAGAAGAGTACGGCCTCTTCCAGCACCTCTCCAAAATCTCTCAAAACGAAATTCTGAGAAATTTTGATTTTTGGCCCTAGGGTTTCTAGGGTGCCGAAATTTCCTGCAGAATATTAATTCTGTATTTCTGAAGAAACGTTCTCCTGAATCAGCAAGCATCTCTATGACATTATCAAATTTATTTTTGGCAGTCATAAGTCCAATACAATCCAAGGTTGTTAATTTAACCTAATCATTAGGTTTTCAAAATCCAGTCAGTAAGAAATTGAAGAAACCAATCAAATGAAGAAGAGAACATTAGTAGAAGATAGGCTTGATGGAGCAAGCAACTTCAACCCCTGGGAATCAAAGCTTCTAGTCACTCTTGAATAAGATGATCTCTTGGATGTGACAACTAAAACTCTACCAGAAACAACTACGGATATAGAGAAGAAGATAAGAAATGAAGAAGATGTCAAAGCAAGAAAAATAATCATCTACTCAGTAAGAGATCACCTCTTGCCTCGTATTGCCAATCGGAAGAGAACATATGATATGTATGAAGCTTTAAAAGGAATGTTTGAAAGTGACAACACTCTCAGAGATCTTACCTTAAAGAACCAACTTCAAAGTACCAAGATGACAAAGGGTGACACAATTTCACTCTTATTTATGAAGTTATCGGAGATTAAAGAACATTTAGAGACCATTGGAGAAATCGTGTCTGATAGAGAACTTGTCTTAACCACTCTCCAGAATCTTCCAAAATCATGGGAGCCTTTCATTCAGAGTATCAGTGGAAGAGAAGCTCTACCAACCTTTGATTGACTATGGACATATTGCACTCAAGAAGAACTTAGACTTAGAAATAGAGGAGTGGAAGATTCTTCATAAGAAAATCATGCTCTTGCGCTTCATACAAAGAAGGGAGGAAAATTCAAAAGAAATTTCAAGCAAACATTTAAAGGTGAAAAGTCTTCATCCAATCCAGGTTATCAAAGAAGAGATGTTTCATAAATTCATTGCTTCAGATGTGACAAGTATGGACACATTGCAAGAAATTGTCCAACCAGGAAGAAGGGAAGACAATATGCTTCAACCGCTGACATTGATCCAGATCCACCTCAAAAGAGTGAAGAGAAGAGAGAGGAGAAGTACTTCCTCTAGAAGGACATGACTACAAACTAGGTAAATCATTTGATCTCTAATTTCATAGTTAATTGCATTTTTCAAATAAATGAAGGATATTATTCCTAGTACAAGAACTCTCAAAGACTTGGACCATTATCCCTGGTACGGGAGTCCAAACCACATTTAATTTGCCATTATACAAGAACAAATGTTTTCCTTCAAGAAGAGATAGTCTTTCAAAGATTCGAAGAATCTCAAATGGAGATTGACAGTAAGACAAATACTTTCTCCCCCTTCAGCAATTCAAAGGGAGACATACCTTATTCAAATTGATCCAGTTGTTTAAGTTGATATATTCAGAGATATTGCAGTAGGGCATAAAAAGGCCTACCTAGACTCACTCTGAAAAGAGGCAGAAAAACATACAAGCCTCTCAAGGCACATCCTAAAAAAGCAAAAGAGATTTTTGAGCTATCCTTCAGTCATGAGCCACTTCATTGATGTTGAGCCTCCTTGTATTAGAAAAGCAACAGGAGAATAGGTATGACAAGATTCCATAACAGAATAATACCAGCATATCTTAAAAGAAATATGTATAAGATATTGTTCAGAGAATAGAAGGAAAGCATGTAATGACTTCCAAATGGATCTATAAGATCAAGCATGCAACTGATAGAAGTATCGAGAAATACAAAGCAAGATCTATAGCAAGAGGTTTCTCACAAACAGAGGGAGTTGTCTATGATGAGATACTTGATCCAGCAAGCCAGATACACTTCCATATGTACTACCATCCATGAGTTGGAAACTATATCAGATGGATGGATTCTTGATGAGTTTTGGTTTTAGCAAGAGTGTTGTTGATCCAAACCTTTATTATTACAGTGTTGGTGACGAGAACCCGATTTTGGTGACTTATTCAGAAAGCCTTGTTGTTGGATACAAGTAATATTTGACTTCTGAATTCAAGATGAAGGATATGAGTATGATGCACCACTTCTTGGGACAAGAAGCATGGCAGAGGACCGATGAGATTTTCCTAAGTCAAGGAAAACATACAGTGGGAATATTAAAGAAGTTCAGTATAATAGAATTCAAAACCACCATGATCGATTTGAAGGAAATCAATGATGATGATTCAAACGAGATTGATCCACAACTGATTGGATCATTGATATATCTGGTTAACACCGGGCCTGAATCATGTTATGCAGTGAATGTGCCTAGTCAATCCATGAGTCAGCCAAGATAGACTCACTGGATAGTAGTAAAGCATGTATTGAGATATATATGAGGCACAGTTGGATATGACCTGAGATATCCCTCCAGTGTGAACTTGAGTTTGCAGGATATACCGATACAGATTGAGCAAAGAGTACAGTGGACCAGAAGAGCACATCCGGTTGTTGTCTTACCGTGAAGTTTTCCATGGTTTCCTAATGCAACAAGAAACAAAACTATGTGGCCTTGAGTACCACATATGAAGAGTATGTAGCAGTGAGTGTGTGAAGCAATGTGGCCTCACAAGCTTTTGACAGATTTACTTGACCATGAGATGGATCCTATGATGATAAACATGAGTTGTGTGTAAATCTCCTTGAGAACCCAGTGTTTCCTAATGGATCAAAACACAATGAGATGAAATATCCTTATATCAAAGATATGATGCAGAGGGAAATCATACACATGCAGTATCTTCCTACACATGAGCAAATTACAGATATCATCACCAGACTAACTTGGTGAAAAATGCCTTCCAAATTGAGAGGGAGTATTGATGACTCCAACCAAAAACAAAATTCAAAGAACATCTGTATGAGACTTGGCATGATGAAGAATGCCTCCCTAGATGAGAGGGAGTGTTGATGATTGCAGCTATGTAAGACATTCTCCAGCTTACAAACATGTGAGATGTGGATCATTACAACTATGTGAGTCTTTCTCTCAGCTTACAAACCTGAGAGAAATCCCCTAAGAAGGGTACACGGTTCCTTCCTGAGACAGAGCTAGGAACGTAGAGATAACCTCCTACATTCAAAGAGTTGAGAAGAACTCCAGATGATTATCCAGTGGGAAAGGCGATCTGTTGAGTTAGACGTGCTTGTGGTTGAGCACAAGGTGAATGTGTGAAAACCCCAAGTGTTGGGTGCATCATCATGTGAAAAGAAATGAAGATGGTGTATTAGCCTCCTCTGAGCAGCAGAGTTGACGAGAAGACTCCAGATGATTCTCCTGTGTGAGGCAGTGGGAAAGAAGATATGTAGAGTGGATGTGCCTGTGGATGAGCATAGGTGAACATGTGAATATCTGGTTCTTCTGTGTAATGTAGTGAACCAAAGATATGACATCCCTATGGATGTGCCCCTAGTGGATGAGAACTAGTGGGTGTATCGGATCCTTTGCTATATATTGTTAAAGAGTTAGACCTACCTGTAACCCTAATTGTTATGTAAAGGGTACAGGTCGGCCCCACCTTAATGTGATTAACAATAAATGTAAAAGATAATTAATCTGGTCAATATTAATTATAATAATAATAATTATTATTATTATATTATGACTTAGTGAGGTCGACCTTGTTGAGCCAATAGACACTTCAGTTGATATGACAAGTCTAATATAAGTAAAGGAAGATTCCCCATTGTCGAATCATATCCTTCTTTTGAGTTTGGAAATTTCAGCAAGTACGCTTCTTTGGGAAAAATGCGCACCTCTCTTGGGCGCTAGAGTTCTAGGGTTTAAGCACCCTCTTGTGTGATATGATTTATCTTGGTGGTGAAGGTCTTTCTCTTGAAGAATATAGCAAAGGATTTGGTTGGGTTTTCTTCCCTTGTTGAGAAGGGTTTCCCATGATACTTCTTGTGTTCTTGTGCATGGTGCTTCTTCTTGTGATCTTGGTTGCTGCAACATTTATGGTTATGGTTAAATGATAAAAATGGAATGAACTTCATGCTTAACATATCTTGTTGAAAAATCAACACGCTAAAAGGTATTTTCCTTGTAGTGAGACTTCCCCAAAATCTCCTAGTGCATCCCACCCTTGGCTACTTGTCTTCCATCTTCGCAACTTTGCCTCAATTATGCCTTGCCTCAAAACTTTGCCTCATACTTGCTCTCTTTCCTTCTTTCTCTTCTTTGTTCTTGCCTTCCTTGGTTGTGCACCCTTATGCTCTTATATGAAATCCAAAGGTCAACATCACAAACCATCGCATCCTTTGGGTGTGGCATTCTCCTTTGCTAACTATCATGCCCCTTTTCAGACCCGATGCACCCAAACAAATTTGTGTGCCCATCAACCATCGTATATCTTGGACCTACATGCCCCTATCTTAGGCGCATGCCCCTTTCCTTGTGCTTTCCCTTGTTCTGATCGATGAGGCTCTCTATGGGTGTGTCGATGGGATCATCCAACCTCTCTGATGCGCCCATGCTACCAAGGGAAGTGGGGTCCACTCCTTGGGCGTGCACCCAAGTCACCCTGTCCTTTTCCCAACATAGTCCAAGTCTCCA
This sequence comes from Picea glauca, assembly GCA_000966675.3. NCBI lineage: Eukaryota > Viridiplantae > Streptophyta > Pinopsida > Pinales > Pinaceae > Picea > Picea glauca. The sequence goes on along the minus strand of JZKD02S1882817.1, from coordinate 73,155 downwards.
TCAATCTTCCTAAGGAAAGTAAGGTGTGTGCCCCCTTGGTGTTGCACATCACCATCATTCACCCAAGGTGTCCATGCCCAGACCCACATGTCTTCGTTCACCCAACCAATTGCATGTCCCTTGTTGACACTCGGAACTGAAAATGGGTTGCATGCAAATCAATCCCGAGGCAACCTCGAACCACTTTGGATTCGAAGCTGCCCCTCCCAACCTGAGAGGGATCTCTCAAATAATGTCACAATATGATCTTCAGTAAGCGTGAAATGGTGGGCAGATTTATGGGTAAAAGATAGTTTTGGATTTTTAAAGTTTGGGGTTGGACCAGGAAAACAGTCTATTGGGCATGGAGTCATGTTGAAAACCAAAGAAGAGAGATAATAGCAGTGATTGTATAACTTGCGGAAAGTGAGGCAAAGTAAATCTATCTTTCAACGATTGATARTCATGATGTGGTAGCAGAAAAAGAAAAGGAAAGGCCATCACAGTGAAAGCATCTATCAAGGATGAATTTTCACTACAACTTTAGAGGAAAAAGACAGAAGGCTGATAACTAAATGCAGAGCACTTATCTTGAGTGAATTCTGACCAGTTACCATAGCAACACAACACATATATATCAGCTGTGTGTAAGGAGCATATAAAATGAATTCCAAACAAATTTTAACTCAGTTGAAAAAGGAAGAGATAGACAATACGACAATGACAACAGGGAGAACATACTGAAAGAATTGACCGTGATGAATCTCACAAAATCAAGTGAACACGTCTTCTGTATTACTCCAATTCGGGTTTACAAATTAACTCGGCTTACAAAAGGAGCCCCTCTTCAAAGAGGTTTTTCCCCCAGCCCCCCCCCTTTTGTCAGCCTCCACCAACGATTATTTAACTAATCTCCCTCTCAATCCGTTACATAACTCAGTGTTTACAAGAAATAATAAAAAAAAATCTCTTATTGTTTCGAGAAGTATGGAAATGGTTTGCCTTCTTGGAATTTTGCAACTGCCAGATGCTCTGCCAGCTCCTTTAAACCGTTACTAATAGCTTTGACAAGTGGCGTATGGATTATTCCTTTGTATGATTGAACTATAACGCCAAGTCTCAATACGTTACATACCGTTGGGAGGTCATTGTAAAGGAAATGTTTACTGTGAAAACAATAAATTGACTTGGAAGCGAGATCATAATTTCATAACCTCCGCATCACGAATGATCGAATGGGCAATCAGTTCTACTAAAAATCTGGAACAAATCCTTTGATGTTGGTCTGCTCTTTGAAACGCTTATGTCAATGCTTTAAATGTTGCCTGATTATTCTCTGGGGAAATCCCGAAATCGGTGGATGCAAAGGGCACTTTGAATGTTGATTATCGTGCCTTTCATCTTTTAACTTTAAATCTGGATTAGATCGCCGATGAATGCTGGTCTCTGTCTATCAGAGGTGATTTTTGTTTTTTAGAACATAGCGACATGTGTGTAAACCACATCACATCCCAAACATCAAAATTAACGAAATCAACTCTTCAGTTGAAGTTCTGTTGACAAATCTCGGATCCAAAATTTCCAGCTGGCCATCAATGCAAGGCTTAGTAATGTAATCATAATCGCACTCCTCTACAGCTGACGGCTGAATATTGAGTTGAATCGAGTTATGCCTGGAATCCAATCTGAAAGGGATTTGGCTACAGATGGGAAGCGTGAAAAGGCTTCTTGATTTTCTCAATCTCTTGATTGGTTTCTTTGTAGGGTCGTGTTGGCTTGAAGAACAACATTTGTTGTGTCCATATTCCTCATATTTATTGCATGAACGATCAATCAATACGGTGATGCGTGCTAGGTATTGATCTTATAGAAACGAAAACCACCTCCAGCTCCCTCTTTGTGATTTGAATAGGCGTTGGGACGTTGGGTTGACGGACTTTGTGTGTGCGTAGTGTTGCTGTTGTGTGCAGGTATTGAAACTGACCTCCTTTTCCTCAAATTCGCGTGTAAATTGCAAACGCCAGGTGCAAGCCCACCATTCTTAAGATTCTGCTATAGCTTCCTTTGACCTCCGATGCGTGGATGTCTTCTCTGCACAGTTTTTCTTGCATACGGCCTGGTGCTTCCTCGTGTTGGATGATATCCGTGAACTCTTAGCCGCACACCTTTGACATCTCCTTTGGGGGCTGCTTCCGCAAGTTCTTCTCTCTTTTTTGACACCTGCGAATCTGGTGAATACCCAATAAGGAAAATCTTATATTAAAACTGTATGTTATATTTGTTCAAAGCCCAAAATCCTCCTGCGTGAGCCTTTAAAATGGTTGCACAACTCATCATCGAGGTCCGTAGAGTGAAACAGTTGTGCGCTTGCGCTTGGCTTTAGTGACTCATGTGCATTGGACCGAAGTCTCGGCTTTCAGGTTTTCAGAATAAGACATGAGAAGCTCATTCGTTTGTCGTTTAAAATCCCGAAGACAGAACGAGTTCTGGAGCTTTTCCAGTCAACGTTTTACACATGAGAAAATCCCTTTGCATTTGTGAGTGAGCTGGAACCCTGATTTTGGGTTTCGGGAAAAGAGAAGTAGTCAATCCAACTCTAAGTCGGCCGAATTTCCGAAATAGAGCGGCCTAAACTATTCGTGCGATTTCTGTCTTTAGATTTTTTGTGAGTCATAACATTCGGTGCAAGGTGATATTTGAACAACCGATTCATTTTTTCCATCTATAGCATAACCTCAAAGAAATTCTAAGTGGCTTCTGGTGATGTTCATATAATTTGAGTCACCTCATTGTTGAACTTGACGCAGTATTTTTCAAGACTATAAGTTACATGGTAACTTTCCTGTAGGAATTCATGTCGATTTATATTTTCCTTCAATGTGGGCAGYTGTSTCTTGTCAATGGAATCATCAAATTCCTGTTGKCCAAGTCCCTATTTCTCACATGCATCTAAAAATGTTGCCTCTGTAGAGCAGCTAAGTCGAATGGTATCCCTCACAAAATCATCAAGAATAGCCTCTTCTCTCGTTGGAAKAAAATAAATTATTGAAGGATCGTCATCAACTTAAAATAAGACTAGCGCCTATCCATGAAAATCAGCTTTTATCTTGCCTGAGTGTCGACTGTGATTTGAACCGTAGCATAAATAATGGCTTGTTGCGCTAGATTTAGCTTTTAACAAACCATACTCCAATCCTGAGCCTCAACATTTTCATCCATGAGGGATTGTAGAGTTCTGGGTATGTAGCACACTTCTTCCGGGTCTTCTCGTGGGTTCTATCTTTGGATTTTTGTGTGCGTTGTCTCGTGACTTGGCCTTCGGTGGATAGTTGAGAAATTTGGGCGAAAGTGCCTAAGTTGAATCAGAAATTTTCAATATCTGTTGCAACATCCCTTGTGTTCTCTTGCCTGACTCATCCCCAAGTCTACCCAAGGAGTGCACACGCTTGATGGGTGTCACAAGAGACCTTACATCCTCCCCCACTCCAAGTTGTTTTCGTCCTTGACAAAATCCATCAATCTCCATGGTGCCTTTTCTCCATCTTTGGATCTCATCACCACTCAACAACTGTTGTCATCAAGGAAAAACCCCTTTAGGAAGTTACATGAGTCTATAAGGTGGCGTGCCTCACTAACTTATTGTTGCTTCTATACTTCAATCTGTCTGCTCATGCTTTCATGTGTTGGATCCCCTTGTGACTTCGAATGATTGGGTAGCTAGTCCAATCGTCACACCTTTGTCTCAAGAAATCACTTCTTCACGTTCAAACATCCTTTTTTGTCCACAAACTTGTCACATCCGCAACTCCTCATTTCCTCCAATCTGTCAAGCCACCCAATTGTGTTCCCAACATACTTCACCAAGACACCTCCTCAAGGCACCCCATAGGCCTCACTGCCTCCCACCGAGACATTGAGCCAATGTGTTGTGATCTATTTTGAAGGTGAAAGGGGATTGTTGGTTGGACCATCCCCCTCATCTCCAATCTATCCTAATGCAATCAATGGAGAGTCACCTTACTTTTGCGTTATATACATAAGTAGTGGTACACTTGAACCGATCATGGATTTTCGCTCCTCAACGATTCGTTCTAACTCGGGGTCATATGACCATTCACCATGTCCAAGTTCACTAGAGGAGGAATCAACCTCTTCCTTGGTTCTCTTCCACCAAGGTTGTTGTGTTTCCCTCACATCCTCTTGGTTTATGTATGGTCTTTTCTCTTGTTCAATGAATTTCTCCGACATCCTCATCTTTGTGACTTCCTTTGATCTTCACTTTGATTCATCAACCTTCAGATATAAATCAACCAATCCATCTAGTGTCTTAGCCAGATCTCCAACTATCTCTTCAACATCGATAAGCCTTCGTTCCAATGACACAAGCCTCCTTTCGCTATTTGTGTTAGGTTTTCCAACCATCACCCCACATTGTCTAAGTTTTCCCTCACAAGGTTTTCTACTCTGGTTGTCCACAATAACCATCTGCAAGGAGAACATCCTTGTGCCCCCTTCCTTCCTCCTTATGGTAGGAATAAAACATGGAGTCTGTCTCGAGAATATGGCCAAACTATTCATGTGAGGAATAGGTGATGCCTTTTCATTCCTCGTGAATTCATGTTCCAACACAACTTTGAAATCATCCATATGAACAATAGTGAAACTCATCCTTCCACACTAGTCACCAAGTTTCAACGAGATATCTTTGGCTACACCAACGACCCTCTTTACACCTGCATTGACTATCTTGAATGTTGTCTACAATGGTTAAAGTTGCAGCGCAAGCCTCCTCACCATATCTTCCCTCAAGAAGTTATGAGTCGCCCCACTGTCCACCATGGTTGTCACTGAATTCCTATTGAGTTTGACCTGCACATAGCAAGTTTTGTCTCATCTTGTTCTTGGCTCTCCATGGATTCACCCTCCATGACAATGCTCAAGACCATCAAGACTCCAAAAAATGGGTTGTCTTCCTTATCCAAAGCATTCAACTTTTGTTTCAAGGAACAATTCTTTGCATAGTGCTCCTTGGCACAAATCCAACATGAAATCAAATTCTTCTCTTTCATTGCATCCATTTGCTTGGCATTATCTTCACTTCTCTTGGATGTCTTTGTTTTTCCTTTGACCTTATTCTTCCCCTTCCCTTTTTGTTGCTTCTCACCTTAGGAATCCTCACTGTTCCTAGGACCTGTCTTGGGATCACCCCTGAAATCCAACAATTTGTCTGCTATAGTGATGGTTACTGCAAGGGTCTGCATGTTCCTACGTTGCAAATCACTTTGCACCCATGGTTGCAGACCATTCATGAAGTGGAAAATTCTATCTTCTTTCAACATGTATTTTATCTCCAACATGAGCCCTGTGAACTTCTTGATGTAGGCTTGGATCTTACCAGCGTGTTTGAGAGCCAACTTGGTCCTTCAATTTTTGTGTGACTGAGGCAAGTGCGTCCTCCGTTGCCTTGAGTCTATCCTGAATGTTGTCAGTCAAGGTGCCAATAATCAAGTTCATGGTTTCCTGGCATTCCCGGACGACTTCATTAAACCCATGCTTCATCCTACTTATCTCAGTCTCCATCTATTCAACCTTCTCTCCATGTTGGCACATTGCATTCGTCATCTTCTCAAAAGTATTCTCCAAGATAACGAGACGATCCTTCATTATGCCTGTCTTGGGCTCCCTCTTGGTGTCACTACCATCTGTGTGTGAGCCAGCCATGAATGGCCCTTCAAGTATCTTCACTCTACTTACAGAGGGTTCTCCCAAGGCACCCAAGAATCTGTCTCAAGAATTCTTCAAAATTTTGCGATCAACTTTGAGATGAGTTCTGCGATTACTTCTATGATCAGGTCTGCGACAAGTCTTGCATTCGTCAACCTTTCCCAAGTGCTCGGTTCACCTTAAGAACTATGTGCTTGGTCTGCTCAAGGGGTGCACACATGTTTGTCTACAAGCAATGACTTCGTCTGCAACTCAACCCTTCACTTTCGTCACAAACCACCAAGTCTGCACTCGGGTTGTCTCTGCGATAGGTCAATCCAACTGACTGAACCCTCACCAAGCATGCACCCAAACTATCTTCTCAACAAGTGCACCCCACAACAATTGTTCCGACTGCAGTAGTGGTGAAGAGCCAAATCTACTCTAATACCACCTATCATGACCCCACAAGACAC
>JZKD02S1882817.1:34816-47828 GCA_000966675.3 Picea glauca | reverse complement strand
TTTTTAAATTTTTTCTAGCCATTAATCCTTGGTGAGATTATATTAGTACAATTGATCAACTTGAAGACATTATCAAGGTGAAAAACGTTACCATATCAGGTTTATGTTACATTGGGACATGAAAGAAAACTGAAGATTATTGAGGCATGTTGGAATGTTTGAGTCTGTCTTTTTGGTTGCAGATCCTTGCAACCTAAACACGTGAGGAAGTCAGATGTGTAAATCCTAGTCATAATAGGAACCCAAAATTGTGATATCTAACAAGACGTTTCTTGTGGAATTTGACTCCTAAAGTAATCTAGATAATTCCCAATATTTGGTTCTGTTTTTGTGCATGATGGCAAACTTGATTCTTTCTTCAGCTGCTGAGAATTGTAATAGTTATGGTATGATTTGATTGCACTTTGATTCTTTACTCGTATGATAAACAAACATATCAATAATAAATATGAAGCTGTGAACCTTGGTGTTAGTGTTCAGCGTTTCAAATAAGTTAGTTGTTTACTTTTAAAGTTTAGATTTGGTCATCAATGATCAAAATGGAATGTTTATGAGAAATTGTCACTTCTAAATAAGTCTGTCCTTGAGGGAGGGTTTGAATGTAAATTTGATTCTACGATTTGAATGTAAATTTTGATTTGCACATGCTTATATCCATGAGGTAACACTTAAGATGGATTATTGATCCATTTCCTTTTGGTGTTTGCAAAGAATTAAAAATTTACCTATCTTTTTGGTGTTTGTAAAGAATTAAAAATTTACCTATAACGTGCAAAGCGAGAGAGTGTGGAGGAGGGGAAGTCAAGATTTTATCACAATGTCCTTGGATGATTAAAAAGGTTTATTTGTACCAAAACAATGGCGATGTCAAACCTAAGTACAAAGCTCGCAAGAAAAAGGGAAGAAAGCCAAAAACCATCTCCTTGCAAATGCCAAGCCAATTACCAGTGTCAAACCTAAGTACAGAGCTCACAAGAAAAAGGGAAGAAAGCCAAAAACCATCTCCTTGCAAATTCCAAGCTAGTTACCGGCTGACTCTATTTGTTAACATGTGATTGTGAAAAGATTGATAAAACAAACTCTTGATGTGTCTTTCTTTCATAAGGTGCATGGCCTACTGGTAGTGAAGGCCATACTTGGCTTGTTAGAGCAGTGTTGATCCTAAGGACAAAGAGAGTTGTATAGCATGTGATGGACCTGTGATAGATGCACAAAAACCATGGCCTAAACTGCGTTATGTCAAATCTTGAATTTGTAGCTACAGAAGTAAAGCATTACTTTGTCTTTTCTGTAAATTCATCCATAACTAGACATCTGACAGTCTTGTTCTCTAATCTTAGAGGGACCCTCCATGACTCTGCCTGTAGGTTGTTTGCTAAACAGTGAGTTAGAGTTGTACGAGAGCCTCTCAATTTTCAATCTGCTAGGGATTGTAGTTACCTGCATAACTGTTATATCCATGTATTGATGTTAGCTTCTTCTAGTTACAACAAGGAAGAATCTGGATGAAAGAGAGGTAAGTTGGGTATTTGAGAGTATCTCAACTTCCTACTGCTAGGGCTAGCAATTACTTGCATAACTCTTATGCCCATATCTTAATGTTATCTTTTCCTAGCTTCAAGGGAGAACTTGGCTGGAAGAGAGTAGCGTGATATTCCTTATGGAGGAGGAAAGATTATGTTAAATATGTAGATTGTGTCAGCAAATCTTTCAAAAGATAGTCAAGATAGTCATTTTCGCTAAATATACAGATCATCTTTTGCAAGATGTAAAAACTAGTACTTAGAACTCATTGATATACTGTTTGTTTCTTCATTGATATGTTGTCATTGCCGTCTGAGGCTTGAGAAGAAGAGGTAAATATGGTGCCTGAAGGAGACGTGTCGCCTTCCTACTCACTATGGGTGAGGAGACATTTGTCCCTCTTTTAAGGCAATGTTCCTCTATGTTGCATGGAAACAAAGCTTATATCTGTGTATGTCTTTCTTTTCTGAATTCTGAGGATTGTTTGCATGGATTCTGTGGATTGCGTATGTTACATTCTTCTCATATGTAGAGATCTTTGTCGCAAACATGAAAGTTGTAGTCAAAGCTTGTTGATTTGTACTTGCACTTCCATTGGAGTTGTTTGCATATAAAATGCCTACACTACTAGTGGTAGTGGCTTTCTTTACTTGATGTGATCTTGCTTCCAACATATAAAATAGGTGTGTCATAATCCAGCGTTCTTTGCTTGTAATTTTATTGGCCTTGATTTATTTATCCAATCTGCTGCAATACCTTATTTATCAGGGTTTCCAGATTATCTTAATTTACCAATGCCAATTTTTCTTTGAGGTAGTCGCCATGCACAAAGCATTGCATAGAAAAGTGTTTGGCAACTTGAGGTCAACTTAAAGTTATATCAGACTTAATTCTTTAAATATAAAATTTCAACAATGTGCAATTTATTTTAATTGAAGTTATATTCACAATTTAAAAACATAAAATGGAAGTTTTGATCCAAAATGGATCTACATAGTTGCCACATTGCTTTTATTGATGCTCTGGAATGGGGAATACATTGTTTGGGACCAGAGGGGTCACTTTGGCCTAGATTCTGAAAACTGTATTGATGGACCAAAACTAAAAATGCTCTGGTTTGGGGTAAAAAAAGTGGAATTTTTGGGTCTCTAACCTCGAGAATAATTGTCTTGGAGGTCCTCACTACATTCTAGGTGTTGATAGATTTCCAATGGTGTGTGTTTTTTCTTAGATGAAGTTTGTATACAAAAGTTATACCCTTGGTAAGGTAATAGTGGAATTATTCTCAACAAGTTTGTGGTAGCCATGTCAACTCATCATGATTCACCTATGTGGAGTTAATAACATATGAAATTCCACTAGAGATTTTAGGAGGACTGTGAGAATCTAAAACCTTAACCCTATTGACCAAGAAAGGGTGTTAAAGCACGAATAGAAAGGAGGGAAATGGGTTTAGCTCCCATTGTAGCAAGTTCATGTTCCATAGGTGAGCAACTACCAGGAGGAGTAGAGAAATGGTAGAACAAAGGAGAAATAACATTTTGTAGCGCATTGTAGTAGAGTGTAGTGTCTCATAGTTTTGCAACAATATTTATTATCTCTACAATTTTCCTTGTGCTCTTTATTGATCAAGAAGAAAAGTGTTGATGCAAGAAATGGTATTTCTCCTTACACAAACATTTTTTCGAATCTCGTGAGGCTAGGCTAGATAGGCGGGATTATTACCCTAGTTTATAGCCTTTCAAAATCTCGAGGCCTCAAGAAATATGATTCTTGGATCTAAATCTGTTTTTAATATATAATTTTTGTGTTTTATCTAAGAACATGAAACTAAAAGAATAATAAATGAAATAAAAGAATGAATTTGTAAATAAAAGAATTATAAAGACAAATGTACAAGCAAAGATGTCGAAGTATGTAATAAAATAACAAATCTGAAATACAATATCTCATAGTTCTCAAAGTGAGAAGAAATTAGCAAAGCCTTTTATTAATGTCAACTATGAGTTACAATTCAAAATATCTCTTCAGGTCCCTGCAAGGGCCTGGACTAGAGAAATTATTGTAAGTCCAAGATGTAATTAAGACTCATACATGGAAATCTAATGTCAAAAGAAAAGATTACAATGCAAGACTAGTTTGGATCACTTCAAGTTACATGTGCATCATCATTTTGAATTCTGCAAAATTTGTATTAATTAACAGTGAATGACTTTAGAACTTCTAATTAAGCCAAAATAGAGTTCAAGAAAATAAATGACTTTGGAGCATATCACTGATCAATGCTTCCTAGTCTTTTCTTTTCCACCTTAAGAGCAACCTTGTAGTTAACAAGACAATTCAACTCTATTGAAAACTCATAATGGAACGAAAAGATGAATATCTCACTTAGAAATTAAGTAGTTTCACTCCCCCCTCATTGATTTCCTCTCCTTTTAGATCTTCCTAAAGTAGTTAGATAGTTCAACCACTTTTTGTTTTCAGATTTAGTTAACTTTTATTTAATAGAGGAGAACTTAATTTAAAATAAGGGTCCAAATATGTTTTTATATTTTAACTAATAATAGTTGGGGTCCCACTAGGTCTTCATATCTTTATTTTTCAAGATTTCCCTTGTAGCTCCCAAAAATAACTTGAATACATACATATTAAACATCATAAAATAAATCAGTAAAATGCATTCATCAAAATAATTCCATGCCATCAAACACTTGTTTCTCTCGATATATCAAATAATATGATATTCTGAAGTTTTAAAAAATATATATATCATAAGTCGTCTGTTTGTCCAAAAATAAAATATCGTATGTCCAAAAATAAGCATTGTCATGACATAAGTTAAAAGAGATGGGGGTGTTTCTTCTTGAAACAATTTTCTATTTCTCTCATTCCTTGAGACACATCTGGTTTAAGATTTAGTACATCTTCGAGAAAATCCTTTTTCTCTTATACTTACTTATCTCTGGACGCATGTCCCTGAAGGTGATTTCCCTCTTACCACTTTCTTCCTTTGTTGGATTTTTCTTTGATTTTACAGAGGATGATTGTGATGCATCGGTGCTAGGAGTAACAATAGGTCTCTTCCCTTTATCAATTTATCAATTTGAATTTAATGAGAGGACACTTTATGTTCCTTGGGAGGAGAATGGGATATGGAAGCAATTGATGTAACAAAAGGCACCGTGTGATGATATAGAGGGGGATATTTAGAACTGACAGACCATTGTGCAATACCAGAAGGAGGATTCATTGGATTGTTATCCCAACCATTGTTAGCAGGTTGAATAGGAGGCATAGGAATGTCCATGATACTAGGGCGAGGGTGCAAAAACACACTAGGAGGAGCTGGGAGTTGAGTTAAGGCTGGTTGTCCACCAAGGTTTAGGTAATGTAATGTTCCCAAGCCAAGATGCCAAGAACATCATGTTTTTGGTGCATTTTTAAACTTTTACTGGTTGTGGAATTTCGTCAAACACTTTGCTGATTTACTTGTTTGTATGTGTTTACTTGCAGGTTGACCTCTTGATTTCGGCCTTAGGGTTTATGATGATGAATTTATATATGTGTTGCAGCAATAAACAAGAAGATAYCGTAATGGAACATACCTCAACCATATGCAAGATCAACAATATGATAGACAAGCCAAAACACCTCAGATCTGATTTTATTCATAAATAGAAGAACCTGATACAATGAAGATGTCGATCTGGAATGCTCAACAGATGGATCCAATAACACAATAAGAGCTGCTACAAAATGCTCCAAGAAGATACTATAAGCCTCCAAAGGCTGAATACACCATGAATACCAATACAAGAAAGATCTGGGCCGTATGAAGTATCAACCCCCAAGCTGGAAGATGCCACTCCCTGCTGGATCACTGAATAGCCTCAACAATTYRKCCYTGCTGCCRAAGATGTCCAATCACTCTGGTAAATATGCCAAACAATAGATCRGGTAAAGGCAAGAACAACCCAGGTGCTCAAATCTCCAAGATCCCTCTCAAACTCATGGATYCGACTCTCCTCCAAGGAATGGTGTRCCCCCCTGGATGCTTGGAACCCTAGATAATCCGACCTGTCTCCTAGAGGCCTCCAAATKCCCCACAAAACCACTAGAATGATATATCGGGGCTTGGTTACCTCCCTGGTGAAGTCCCAAGCGAAATGATGAAGATCTAATCTACCAAATGGCTGAAATCACTTTCTGAAGTGTGCTCCTATCCTCTAATTCGTCCCATGCATCCAATAAATCAAATGACACATAAAAATCCACCGTTTTGCACTAGATTTAATGGCCATGACCCTGCAATGAAAACCCATGTGCTATAATCTCCAGAAGCCCTGCCAATCCCCTGGAACAAACTTCCCTCAATGGATGGTGCACCCCCTTTGCTGGAAACCTCCAATGGTGCACCCTCCTTCTCTTCCTGTGCATGTGGCTGGTGTAGAACCCTCCCGCACTAAGTAGATATGAACTAGAATGGTGTGGGAGAGTGTTGCATCCCCGAGACCAAGCTTGGGACAAGCTAGGTGGAATCTTTCACCACCAAATCGTCCTCTAGGGTTTGTTAAGTCAAAACCTTCAAAATCCCCAAGGTATAGGCTCTCTAGCTAGAAGCCAGATATCAAAATGATAATCATACATGAATGAATGAGAGAATAGAGACCCTTGCCTCTTCTTTATACTTCCTGCTCACTTGTCTCTCAAAAGTGACTTTTCTTTTTTAATTATTAATTAATTAATTAAATCACTTTAATTAATTAATTAACCTTTTTACTTCTGAAAAGTTCCTTATCTCTCCTTGTGGCTTCCTTGACCACGGAAAGTCACTTCTCATCATCCTATCTTGTAGTGTTGTTCCTCTCGATTCCAATGAGCTATTACACTGAGAGGTTCCTCCAAGTATTGTGCCCAAAATGCCCTCTTAAGTGAATTTAATTAACCTATAGCTCAAAATACTCAAAATCATGGAAATCGTCGGAATGCAACGRAACCAAAGCCAATCTGTGCGGAATGGATCATAATGATGAAATAGGATGAGCGATGCAAGTTGGACCCCAAAATATCCCTCAATAGCTCATGTACTCGCTATAATCTCCAACTGGCTACCCCGGTCATCATAATACTGTGTAATATCCTGATGTCCCAAAGTGGGGACATTACCAGTTTGCACCAGCTAGTTGAAATCATCTAAATTTGCATCAAAATGGATAGAAAATAATATCCTCTTGTGCTTCCCTTGTTGCCAAAACATATTAGGCCTTTTGCCTCTTCGTCCTCTATTACCTTTGTTACTCCCTATGCTTCCTCTACTAAAGAAACTCATCTATTGCCATTGCCATTTCAATTAGTAAAAAATCTTTCAAGTACAAGACACAACAAGATAAACAAATATGATTTAATAAGGCCCTCTCTATAGCATGGCAAATCAAGTAGAAGGGAAAAATGAAAAAGGAATAATGTATATAAAGGGAAGAAAAACCAAATTCAATCATCACCAATACTCTTCTCTTTTTATTTTCTTGGTCAATCTGAAACTTCAATCCTCTTGAATCCTTCTTTGTATGAACAACTCAATATATCTTTTAAATATGAACATCATGAAAAATATTGGGAAGGATCTTTATACCGACCATGTTAACAATATATAATGAATTGGCAACAATGGGCATATGTAGAATAATTAGAAAAGGTGACGACACATTAAAACTGAGGTCATTTTTCTTTTAGCAGAGGCAAAATTATCATATATAAAAATGATTGAAGACGAGTTGAGATGCAAACTTTTGCATGAATATAAACATGGTTTTAAACCAATTCGACTTGTATACCTTTAAACTAACTCAAGGGTGAACCTAGGTCACATTTCTTTGTATATAAATAGTCAACGTGACTGGTTTAAACCAACAATATTTTCCCACAACTATCATTTCAATTTAACTATCAAAACCTCCCAGAATGAAAAAATGGATACATAAAGTGATAAAAGAAAAGATAGAGCCAATGCAATATAAACTCTTTCAACTGTCCATACAACTTTTTAACCAGTTGTTCCAACAATTGTTCTACTATTTCATCACAATATTACTTTTCAAAAAGACGAGAGATAAGGGAAGAAGAGCTTCATACTTGCTACCAACTAACATAACCATACTAATTCATTTAGTAACAAATTCACAATATAAATGCCCTCAAAACTGTGTAGGTACATACATTATCAAGAATAACCATTCTATATACAATTCCAAGTCTAGATTGCATAGGCTCCATGGTTGCAACAATGAACAAAGTATCTTCTAGAACCAAAACGCATCACTATACTTACTCTCTCCACAGTTTAAAACCAAATGAAGAATGATGGGAACCCTAACAAACTCCAAGGTGGTAAAGCATGGGTTTGATGGCATAAATTCCCCAGTCATTTCAATGCATAGCATAGGTAATGTCCAACTTAATGCCCACACGCCGCTAGCCTTGTATCAAACTTAATACTAAATAATACCAAGTATTATCAACACATTTTATATGTTAAAACCATATAATGTTAACCCAAAAATATATGCGTTGATCAATAACCATAATCAATCCATCTTCATCATATACAACATATCAATCATGTAACAACCCTAAGTACTTAATTTATTGTCCTGATTTAATAATTGTTTAATGTATATTAGTTAATTAATTAATTAATTAATTAATTGTCCCGATTTAATAATTGTTTAATGTATATTAGTTAATTAATTAATTAACTGATTAAATATTTGGTTAATGAATTGAGTTTAATAAATTTTAATTTATTAAATGAAAACTTAACGTATTGAATGAGGGAACCATTTAAGAGAAAGGGAATAAGGTGGTTGGCATTGAATGGAGGGATAAGGTGGGTGAGTCTTAATGAAAGGGAGAAGGCGGTGAATGAGAGAGGGGGAAAGGAGGATAAGAGGAGGAAAAAATATTCGAGAGGGGGACTTTTTGGACTTTGGGGGTGAGCATTATTTTCATATTGCAGGACTGTATTGGAGCATTTTTTTTGGGAGATTGGAAGACCGTATTTCTGGTTTTTTCTTGAGGAATTGGTTGGAGTTTGGTGGACTGAGACAGGGGGCACCTGTTGCTGGGAGTTTTGGGCTCGGGGGCCAGGAATCCTTACGGAATCCTGGTGCTAGGGAGCCGGAGAGGTTATGTTCCTAGTTGGCTGGGAGGATAGACAGTTTTGGGCAGAGCATCAGACAGAGTAGGAGAACTGCAGAAGCATCAGTTAGAGGTATGTATTCTCATTATTCTGTTGTTTTAAGTGGTTTATTGTCATGATGAATATGCCGAATATATGGTTTATTATGATGCTGAATATGAATTTTAATTATGTTGAATAATGAATGGTTAACAAGTTAGAATAACATTTCTCTATTTTAATTTATGTTTTATAAGGCTCTGTTGGAAGAGGCCTTACAAATCATTTGCACCAAGTTATTTTATCAATATGTGCCTTTAATGTACCAAGGAGTAAGTGGCATATCAAAGCCAAACAATCAAGTAATATGTGCCATGTTTAAAATCTTCATGAACCATATACTTTTTTTCTTTTAAACTATCAAAGCGTTTCCTTTATACACAAAAATTTGATGCCTCCAGGGGATGCAATATATTAGGTTGAAGCATATAACTTATATGCAAATATCATGTTTTGTATGAGTATTGTAATGTTGTATTTTAAAAACATGATCCCAAATAGAAACCTTTAATGCCATTGAGTGTGGTGAGGATATATCCATGTAGAGAACCATAATTACATATGCATCAAGACAAAAATGATCACCATATAATAACTAACTTCTTTGATACCATGCTCGAGGTGATAATCCAAAATGAAACCAAGATATGTCACAACAATACCATGTCATAATGCTCAGAAAGTGAATGTCATACATGACCATATAATATTAATGCTCTTTCCTAGGGGATCACACCCATTATAGTTATTAAATATTTAAATGAGTTATAAGATTCACAACTCTTTGTGAACTTTAGAAATAGGTGGATGAAGTATGAGTCAAAACATGGTGACTCCACAGGGTAGTCTACTCTCAATAGACTAGAACTCATAATATTTGGTTTCCTTTTTAGATTTTTTTTTTATTTTGTTTTGTTGATTGGACTTTCTTCGTAGGAATGATGTTTCAAGAAAAAAAATTAGATGAAAATTTAATGTATGCCAATAGAAAACACTCATGAAAGGGGAGAATAGGAAAGAATAAAACAAGGAAGAACTATATCGATCAAGTTGCAACAAGGAGGTTTAGTTGGTTTGGAAAGTACTCAGCCGGTGACATTGCGAACAAAAGAAGGCTAATTTATTTGTCTTTTGTTGTTTGCATTTTTCATTATTCAAATAAAATTAACAAATAGCCTTGCAAAAACCAATGAATAATAATGTAACTTGACTGATTCAGTTGTCTGACTAAATCTTCCAGAAATAAAACTCAAGTAAGCAAAAAAGGAATCCAAAGATCAAATATATACAAGAAAAATATGAAAAACAAAAAAATCAAAATATATACAAGAAACACTTCAGATATAATCAATTTAGACTTTTACCCTTGTTCAACATAGAATTTCAGATGTGAGCTGTTAGTAGTATATGAAAATAACCAATCATCTTCATCTTTGAGTAAGTAAGAATTATTTCCAATGAAAGAGACAATTATGTAAGGGCCTAACCATAACTTCTGAAATTTTGAATGTTTTCCTTTGTCTATATGTGCAGAATCCCATAATAACACCTTTTTATTGAAATATTTTTTAACAGTTTGTTGTGTTTTATTTAGATTATTAAGAGCATAATTCCTCTATTTTTCTAAGGCCAAATAAGCATTTAGTCTTTGAGGGATATCCATAGAATTCAACTCTTCAACCTACAAGGCTAATCCGAGAAAGACGAGTTCAAGTTCAACGGACACGATGGCTTCCTGACCATATAACAATTGAAATGGGGTATGACCCATGCTCGTCTTAGTGGTTGTACTATCTACCCATAAAGCACAAGTCATAAAGGTGTGCCACTTGCGGGGTTTGTCATTAATGATCCTCTTTAAATTTTTAACTAGATTTAAATTTGTTGACTTAGCTTGCCCATTTCCTTGAGGGTAATAAGTTGATGAAGTGAAAATTTTCACTCCAAAGTTATTGAGGAATTGAGTCAACTTTCCAGATATGAAAGATGGTCCATTATTAGAAATAATCTCAGCTGGGAGACCAAATTGAGAGAAGATATTTGTTTCAAGAAAGGAGATTACTTGTTCATCTCGTGCATGTTTAAGAGGAACTACTTCAGTCCACTTCGTAAAGTAGTCTATGGCAATTAGGATAAAATATGACATGTGGAAGATGGAGGATTAATTGGTCCAACAAAGTCTAATCCACATTTAAAAAATGGAAAATCAAGTATGATTGGTTGTAAAGGCATGGTATAAAATTTTTCTCTACTAGTAGCTTTCTGACATTCATTACAAGATTGTACGAGTCTATGAGTCTTTAAAGAAATAAGGCCAATAATAACCAATTCCTAAAAAAAACTGTGTAGTGGCTTTAGCAACAACGTGTCCACCGATATGAATATCAAAATATGTTGATCCATGAATTTTTCTCAAAATCATTTGGGTTGCATCATCAACACAACATAGTAACATTCCTACGGAAGAGTGAAGTATTTAAAATTAAATATTTGGAGGCCTCAAGATGATTCCTCCTTTGTTCATGATGCTTAAGATTATCATGACATATTTCATATTGCAATAATAAATTATGTCTCGATACTAGGGATGTCCTGCTAGATCAAGATTCTCGTATTCAATTAAGAATAATACAGATAAGGCATCTTCATTATTTTCAGAAGAATATCTTGGTTCAGGATGTTGAGCCAGATGTAGAGCTAGATCATGTCCCTTGATTTTATTAGAAGTTGTAATTGTCGGATCATGTTCTTGGATTTTGGAAAGCCAATGTGCAAGCTTTGTAGATAGATGTGTTTGCGAAAGTAAAAAAATTGACTACAGGTAAAGGGACTTTTACCTAAGTATGCTTACCAAGAATGAAATGAAAAAAATTCTCAATAGCCTTAACAAGAGAAAATGTATGTTTTTAAATTAAGATATACTTAAATTCATCTTCATATAAACTTTGACTCATGTAACCTATTGGTTGTTCGTTATTGTGATCATATTTTTGAAGAAGAATTACATAAATCACTTCTTCAGTGATAGTAGTATATACGATAAAATATTTTGTAAAATCAGGCTTTGCCAAGAATGGTGCAGAACTAATTGCATTTTTTATTTCTATAAATGTTTTTTTAGAAGTATCATTTTGGGAAAATGCTTGATCTTGTTTAAAAAAATTATGAATTGGTTTAACCATTCTAGCAAGATCAAATATAAACCTTCTAACAAAACTGATCTTACCCACGAATGAATGAATCTCTTTTGGAAGTTGGAGCTTGAAGATTTGAATGCTCTTCGGATCAATACTGATGCATGAATTACAATATGTTCAAGGAGTTTTCCTGCGATGATCCCAAAAATGGATTTTATAGGATTTAATGACATACCCAATTTTTTGCTACAGAGAAAAACCTATCTAAGATGATCAAAGTGATATTCTCATATTTTAGAATATATAGTTAATTCATCCAAATAAATTTGAATGACTTTACCAATCAGATCATCAAAATCTATTTGCATAGCTCACTGGAAAGTGACACCTGCATCAATTAAGACAAACTGCATACACTCACAAACAAAGGTGCCCCAATGTGTAGTGAAAATAGTTTTATATTTGTCAACTCTCTTGACGTGTATTTGATTATACCCTGAAAATTTGTCATGAACTGATATCATTTGAGATCCTTCTATTTTTTGTAAAATCAATTCCATATTAGGAAGAGGAAAATTGTCTTGAACACTTGCCCTTTTAAAGCATGGAAATTAACACATAATCTAATATCTCCATTCTTCTTCCACACCTGGACAAGATTTGAAACCCATTCTGAATATTTAACAAGGAAAATTCTGTGACCAGCGAAAAGCTTCTCAACCTCTTTTCAAATAGTTGCTTCAAGTGCATGATTTATCGGTCTTTATCTTTGTCTTACTGGCTTCGCTTCTTGTTTAATATGAATTGCGTGCTGTATTACACTTGGATCAAATCCACTCAAATCCTCATAGGACCATGCAAAGATGTTGCGAAATTCACGAAACAAATCCATGAATTTTTGTTTCTATTGTTCCGAACATTGAGCTCCGATTTTTAGAATATTTGGACCTTCTTGAGTCCCAATGTTCACAGGAACAATCTTTCCTATTTTTTTTATTTTTGACTCCTCTATGAATTTATTCTAATTACTTATATCACTAGATGAGAATGAGTTTTCCAAAGGAGTTAATCCCTTGGGAGTTTTATCATTAGAGAAAACTTGCCAGGATTCAAT
>JZKD02S1882817.1:14066-33124 GCA_000966675.3 Picea glauca | reverse complement strand
ATGTGCACACAACACCAAAGTTACGTCTTAAATTTCACAAATTGTATCCTATTATTGATTATTATATGAAACATGTTTTTTTGAATTTTCGTTGGTGCATGCAAGACTTAATTCTTTCATAATTATTTTGGACATAACATTGGGACCATATATTCCATCAATCAAACAACAATGGGTGATTTTATCGATGATCTTCATTGAAACATAAAAATGAGGATTTTTAACAAGATTCCTAGGATTATATACACCTAACTTATTTACATGCAATTATTCTTCATCTCGTACTTTAGTTAAACTGGAAACAATAGAAGTCTTACCTTCCATGAAATATTTTAGATGCTTTTTCCACTTAGGGATAGTTACCATATCCAATAAAAAAGCATTTGCTTTAATAGTAGCCAATTATTTCAAAATATTATACTTTGATGAAGAATATGAGGTTGGAATTACCTCAGGATTTTGAGTACCCCTTGTGGATTGAGAATCGGTTTGATGCGAGGATGTACTTGGGGCAAAAGTGGTTTTTTGAGGACCAGCCTTGTTCTTGTTTTGATAAGATTTATTCTGAGTATCAACCATCATTACATCCTCTTCAGGAGCCCAATCTAAATCAATGATTGTATAATCATATATTTTCCCCAAAATATGTTCTCTTGCGTTCCTTCTCACTTCACAAGTATTTTTGTCATGGTTTTCTTCGCAGAAATTACACCATGCCCTTGAGAGTATTGCTTAGGCTGAAAACTTTGAGGCTGATTTCTTAAGGTAGCTTATGTGGAGGTTTCTTTGGAGGTTGAAGAAACACCCTTTCTCTTAAAAAAATCATCATGTTGCTCATGTCCTCTACAATATGCTATACAGTTGACATATCAGTCTGCTTAACATGATCTTCAACAAGGAGACCTATTCTTGTCAACTATTCTACGAATTCTAGACAAGTTTGTAGAGTTGATCCTAGACTCATAGCATTTTTCTCTTCTAACCTATGGTGATAAAAACAAGGTAATTCATTGTAATAATGCATCAAAGCAACTTGATTATGAGGTCAGATAATCTCAGGATCTAGTTATACAATTTAGTGAAACACAAATTAAAGGATTTGATTGTTTCACCTTTGTTATAAACTAGATTGGTATAATATCGCAACAAATCTATTGGACTTTGGGGTTGTACATAAGTGGATTTCAACCAATAACATAACTCATCCCAAGTCGAAAAGACTTTAGGCGGTAATTCAAAGAAATATACAACAACCTTCCCTTCCAAAGAGTTTACAAATAATCTCATACATGTATCATTATCATTCACCCCTATATTGTGACATGCATTAGAGAATGAAACTAAATGTTCATTGACATAGATAGTTTCAGTGCCAAAGAATTTCGGCAAATGATCCTTAAATTTTGGAAGAGGATTGGTTGTTGGATTTAGATTCAAAGGAGAAGATACATGTGAAGGTGTAATGTTAGCATCTTCTTCGAATTGGAATAAACTATACTCTTTGATTACATTTGTAGGATTTGTTTTAGATATAACATGATTGAAATGGTTGCACATGCTTCTGATTAGGGATGAGGAAGAATCCTGTGAGGAAGTGGGTCCGTTTGTAGTACATGAACCGCCATAATAATTCATTGTGATCTTCTTATGAGAGAAAGATTTTGATGATCTTGTAACTTTAGTCTCATAATCAGATAGGGATTGTCGAAGCCTTGGATGAAGGTTTTCTAGGATTGTCTTCCTTCTTCCAATTTTGAAGAAAGGATCAAATTCATGCATTTCATCTCTCATTCATTGTGATACATGAGATTGAGTGATCATAAGAAAACCTTCTAACAAGGAGGACAATTATGATCTTGCCTTTGAATGACCTCTCTTTTCTCTTGAATTTATATGTCATGAGCAGTGAATTACCAATAGCATTCAAGTTGTTCATGGGAAACAACAGTTTCTAAAGTCAAATCAAACAGAATTGAAGTAATACTTATTTGATCAGGCAAATGAAATCTTATGTTTGGCTGTTGAGGGGTAGGCAAAGTCATCAAAATCAGAAAAAAAGAAAAGAAAAGAATCAGAGAGTCAAGAAATCTCCTCAATATGGTCGCCAAAGGAAATGTTGATGCAATAAATGGTATTTCTCCTTACACAAACATTTATTGAATCTCGTGAGGTTAGGCGAGATAGGAAGGATTATTACCCTTGTTTATAGCCTTTCAAAATCTCAATTAGACCTCAATAAATATGATTCTTGGATCTAAATATGTTTTTAATATATAGTTTTTATGTGTTTTATCTAAGAACATGCAACTAAAAGAATAATGAAAGAAATAAAAGAATGAATTTGCAAATAAAAGAATTATAAAGATGGATGTACAAGCAAAGATGTTGAAGTATGTAATAAAATAACACATATGAAATACAATATCTAATAGTTCTCCAAGTGAGAAGAAGTTAGAAAATCATTTTATTAATGCCAATTTGGGTAACAACTGGAAATATCTTTTCAGGTCCCTGCAAGGGCCTGAACTAGAGAATTATTGGAATTCCAAGATGCAATTAAGACTCATACATGAACATATAGTGTCAAAATGATATATTACAATGCAAGACCAACCTGGATCACTTCAAGTTACATGCACATCATCGTTTTGAATTACACAAAATTTGTACTAATTAGCACTCAATGACTTCAAAAATTCTATTTAAGCCAAAACAGACTTCAAGAAAATAAATGACCTTGGAGCATATCATTGATCAATGCCTCCTAGTCTTTTCTTTTCCACCTTCGAAACAATCCCGCTGTCAACCAGACAGTTCAACTCTAATGAAAACTGCCTTATCAATAGTTTCACTCCAACCCCTCCCCCTCGTTGATTTTCTCTCATTTTATATCTTCATAAAGTACTTATGTAGTCCAACCACTTTTTTTATTTTTAGATTTAATTAACTTTTATTAAGAGAGGACAACTTAATTTAAAATAAGCTTCCAAATATGTTTTTATATTTTAACTAATAATAGGTGGGGTCCCATTAGGTCTTCGTATCTTTATTTTTCAGGATTTCCTTTGTAGCTCCCAAAAATAACTTGAATATATACATATTCAACATCGAAAAGTAAATCAAGAAAAATAATTCATCAAAACAATTCCATGTCATCAAACACTTGTACCTCTTGATATATCAAATAATATGATATTCTTAAGTTTTCAAAAATACATCATAAGTTGGTTATATGTTCCAAAATAAAGTATCATATGTCCAAAAATAAACACTGTCATGACATAAGTTAAAAGAGATGGGGGTATTTCTTCTTGAAATAACCTTCTCTTTCTTTCCTACCTTTAGACACATCTGGTTTAAGATTTAGTACGTCCTTGAGAAAATCCTTTTTCTCTTCACACTTACTTATGTTTGGATGCATGTCACTGAAGGTAATTTCCCTCTTACCATTTTCTTCCTTTGTTGATTTTTTTTTTGAGTATACAGAGGATGATTGGGATGTATCAATTCTAGGAGTAACAATAGGTCTCTTCCCTTTATCAATTTGAATTTAATGATAGGGAACTTTATGTTCCTTGGGAGGAGAATGGATTACAAAAGAAGTTGATGTAACAAAAGGCATTGCGTGATGAGAGAGAGGGGGATCTATGGGACTGACAAGCCACTGTGCAATACCAGAAGGAGGATTCACTAGATTATTATCCCAACCATTGTTAGCAAGATGAATAGGAGACACGAGAATGTCCATGATACTAGGGTAAGGCCGCAAAGGCACACTATGAGGAGTTGGGGGTTGAGGTTAAATTGGATGTCCACCAAGGTTTAGATAACCAGCTTGCACCAACTGGTTGAATTCATCTGAATCTGCATCAAAATAGAAAGAAAATATTATTATATTGTGCCTCCCTTATTGCCATAACATATTAGGCTTTATGCATCTTCCTCCTCTATTACCTTTGTTACTCCCTCTTCTTCCCCTACTAAAGAAACTCCTATATTACCATTGCCATTTCAACTGGTCAAATGTATTTCAAGTACAATACACAACAAGATAAACATTTATTACAATATTTGTTAAATATGATTTATTAAGGCTTTGTCTACAACATGGAAAATCAAGTAGAAGGGAAAAATGAAAAAGGAATAATGTATATAAAGGGAAGAAAAAACAAAATCAATCATCACCAACACTCTCCTCTTTTGATTTTCTTGGTCAATATGAAACTTCAATCCTCTTGAATGCTTCTTTGTATATGATCAGGTCAATATATATTTTAAACATGAACATGGATAAAATGACAAATATTTGAAAATGAAATTATGAATGGCTAGGAAAAATGATAAAGTGAATATACTTATGAAAGGCGATAAGTAATGAGGGGATAATATACGAAAGTTCATGTAAAAACCATTTATGATTTACTAAATAAAATTTCCACAACATTCCTTATATAATCCACAAAATTCAGGTGTTATGCACTGTAGACCCATATTATTTACCAATACCCCAGGTAAATATCATAAAAAATGTATGTGGTAACTCACGGTTTCCAAAAAATTATATTTTTTAATATAATGAACATAGTACATGTTGCTATACAATGAGTGGAATGAGAACCATATATTTTATCAAGCTACCCAAGCTAGATGTAATATGTTCAAGCAATCTAGGAGGGGTCTTTATACTGGCCATGTTAACAATATATAATGAATTGGTAGCAATGGGAATATGTAGAATAATTAGAAAATGTTATGACACATTTAAACTCAAGTCATTATTATTTTAGCAGAGGAAAAAATATCAGATACAAAAATGATTAAAGACGAGCTAAGATGCAAACTTTAGTGTGAATATAACTAGGGTTTTAAACCAATTCGACTTTTTTTCCTTTAAAACAAACTCAAGGGTGAACCAATGCCACATATA
The DNA here is from genome assembly GCA_000966675.3 of Picea glauca. Lineage (NCBI taxonomy): Eukaryota > Viridiplantae > Streptophyta > Pinopsida > Pinales > Pinaceae > Picea > Picea glauca. The sequence goes on along the minus strand of JZKD02S1882817.1, from coordinate 28,197 downwards.
TTTGTATATAAAGAGTCAACATGATTGGTTTGATCCAACAATATATTCCCACAACTATCAGTTCAATTTAACTGTCAAAACCTCCCAGAACACAAAAATGGATATGGAAAGTGATAAAGAAAATATAGAGCCAGTGCAATATAAACTCTTTCAACCAGCCATACAACTTTTTAACCAATTGTTCCAACAATTGTTCTACTATTTAATCATAGAATTCATTATCAAAAATATGGGAGATAAGGGAAGAAGAGCTTCATACTTGTTGTAAGCTAACAGAGCCATACTAATTAATTTAGCAACAAATTTGCAATATAAATGCCCTCAAAATTGTGCAGGTACATACCTTAGCAAGAAGAACCAATGTATATACAATTCCATGTCCAGGTGATTGCACAGGATCCATGGTTGCAACAATGAACATAGTATCTTATGGAACCAAAATGCAACACTATACGTACTCTCTCCATAGTCCAATACCAAAAGAAGAATGATGGGAACCCTAAAAAACTCCAAGGTGGTAAAGCGCGGGTTTGATGGCACAAATGCCCCAGTCATTTCCAAATTAATTCATGGCATATATAATGGCCAACTTAATTCCCACACGCCGCTAGTCTCATATCAAATTCAATACTAAATAATGCCAAGTATTATCAACACATTTTATATGTTAAAACTGTATAATGTCAACCCAAAAATATATGTGTTGATCGATAATCACAATCAATCAAATCTTCATCATATACAACATATCAATCATTTGCACCGAGGTATTTTTATCAAAATGTACCTTTAATGTATCGAGGAGTAAGGGACATATCAAAGCCAAACAATCAAGTAACATGTGCCATGTTTAAAATCTTCATGAACCATATACCTTTTTTCTTTTAAACTATCAAAGCGTTCCCTTTATACAAAAAGCTTTGATGCCTCTGGGGGATGCAATATATCATGTCAAAGCATATAACTTATATGCAAATATCATGTTTTGTATGAGTATTGCAATGCTATATTTTAAAAATATGATCCCAAATAGAAACATTTAACGTCATTGAGTGTGGTGAGGATATATCCATGTAGAGAACCATAACTTCATATGCATCAAGCCAAAATTGTTCACCATATAATAACTAACTTATTTGATACCATGCTTGAGGTGATAATCCAAACTGAAACCAAGATATGTTACGAAAATGCCATGTCATAATGCTAATAAAGTGAATGCCATACAAAACCATATAATATTAATTCTCTTTCCTAGGGGACCCCACCTATTATAGTTATTAAATCTTTAAATGAGTGATACGTTTCACAAATATTTGCAAACTTTTGAAATAGGTGGATGAAGTATGAGTCAACAAAAAACATAATCCTTCGTTTCTTGTTGGGTTTTCCAACAACGTGTTTCCAAGGGTAATTATTGTGTTCATGGTGTTCCATTGTGTGTCTTTGTTGCTATAGTTTTGTTCTTTATTTCTAAATAGTTAAAGAACTCATATGGTATGTTTATTGTTCTATTAAATCACTTCTTAAAAACAATAGTTGTGTAGTCATAGTTGAGCATACATTCATTGTAGCAACTATACATTTAAGATTTGTTCTTGCAAGTTGATCATTGGAAGATACAAGTTGGTTTACATATCAAATTAATATCATGGCAGGTTTTCTTTGGAAATTTTTGAGGTTTGAGTGTAATATATTCTTAAACAGAATAGAAAGTCTAAATCCAAGGTAGAGTTGCACCTTGTAGATCCATATATCTACATGAGAAGTGTAAATAAACATTTGTGAGCCTCAAATATAACATATGAGAATGGGAAAGACTTGTTGATGACGAGGTGTTAAGATTTGTAAGGTTGGAATCTTAAGTAGTTGACATTTCTAGGAGCATACCTTCCTAATGATAGTTTTTTAGAAAAATATTGACCCCTTTTCAGAGCATCTTTAATCTCATGAGAAACTAGAATACCATGAAGCATTGAGGGAAGAGAAGGAAGAGGCAAAGCTTGGAAAAGGGAACTCCAATACTAGTGCTCCCATCCCTTGTGTAAAGTGAAAGCAATCCCTATGAAGATGAGGTAGACACAATTAAGTTGAACCAATGGTTTCAATTATTTCAATGTGCATAATGTACGAGAGTAGCAAAAAATAGTTTTTGCTAGACTCAATCTAGAAGGTTATGGACATATTTCATGGGAAAGATACACCAAGACACTTAAGTTGAGGGGGATTGCCAATAACTAAATGGGAAGGATGTGAAAACCTCCTCAACTCCTAGTTTTATCCTATCGCGTATGAGGAGGACCAAAGGATTTGGTGGCTCTACTTCCTATAGAGGAAATGACAGAGTGTACACGAATATCTTACAGAGTTCCAAAAGCAAGTCATTTAGTTGGGGATAAATCCCAATAACCTAGATGTGGTCATCAAGTACTTGGGTGGCCTTCATATTGACATAAGATGAAAAGTTATACTAATCAATCCCAAGACTATAGATGACTTGTGTGCATGCCGAATACATTGAACTTGATAATAAAAAAGAGAAACCAAGTGGTTAAAAGCATTGAAACTAGCAAGGAGTTTCTAGTAAGGGAGAAAATATGGGGAAGGGACAACTTATGAAGACTGTTTCCATTGCACATGTGTACAAGGACCCTAACAACCATTGTGACCATTGAAAAATTGATGGTCACACTAAATAAAATGTTGGACACTGCATCCAATTTCAAATCCTAAGAACTACAAACAAGAGACGTCAAGAAAAAGAATCTTATAGGGGTGGGCGTGATAAGGAGATTGAAAGAATCTTAGACGTGGATGAGAAAATTGTTTGTACAATAGTGCATAATGAGGTGAACTTGAGTTTTGTAACATCCCCAAAAGTAAATTATTTTTAAGTCTGAAATTACTTAGAAATTTATTTCCATTTTTAGTAAATTCAAAATTGGAAAATTATTGCCATTTAGGGAAATTCCGAATTTCGAATTTAATTAATTGTAAAGTATGATTATGATTGTTGGGCAAAGATCTGATTTGACCCAACCAATTTTTTTACTATGACACTTGTAAGAAACAAATATTTTTATATTTATTGCTGATGGACAAATGGAACAACGAGGTTGAAATCAACTGACCATGACTCCATGAGTGGGGAACATGTTGGAACTGCCTCAGGGCTGAATGTTACATGTGGAAAATCAGGAATTTGGCCATTGGCAGCCCCTGAAAATCATGGATTTGTAAAGCTGCGAAAATTCCCAAGGGGAAAATACCTAGGAACAAATGCTTTTGGCATATATAGCATATGAGAGGAGGTAGGACCCTGCCAAATATGTTGGGGAAAATAGTATCACTTGATGTTATGAGCACTGCATTCTGAGTGTGAGGCAAGGAGAAATTTTCTATAAATGAAGAAGGACTATAGCTAAGGAGGAGTTTTGGAGTTCGCCCTCATGGGTTCATGGTCAGGCTAGGGGGTGAACAGAGAAAGTAGATTGGTTGATCTGTTCTATGGTTGGGTGGAACTTGGTTGTTCCCTTTGTTGTTTCAAATTTTGGTTCATATATGTTCCTCTACTCTTCTCTAGTTGAATTTATGTTGAATAAATAGTTGGTAGTATACATTCTATTCTTATTCTTGGATGGACGACCTGTTGTTTTATGACTGATAGAACACATCCACTTGTGCTGGTAGAATAAAATGAATTATAGAAAGGCCGTTACAGTTGACTTGATTTAGTAAATTTGAATTTGAAAGCTACCGTGTAAGTTAGTTGTTAGGTGAAAGTTTTGTATTCACATGATGTATTTCCCGAACATAAATTATGAATACAGATTTAGGCATGAATATACTAAAGACTTATTATAGAATTTTAGTAAGTGTAGATTCCAGTATGATTATGATAAGGACTTATTACAATTTTTTTTTTTTATATAGACCAAAGGATAATAAGCACCGATCTACAGGCTTTACACACACACACACACACACACACACACACACACACACACACACACACACTCTTTTTAGCTACAACAAATCTACATAGAACATAATGATTTCCATGATAATTATAAACTATATCATAGCTGCATATATATATATATATGTGTGTGTGTGTGTGTGTAAACATGTTGCTGCTCATACAAAATTTCAGATCCACATCAATATCTAATACACAGAGAATAATTATTGACTATTACAGAAATGTTCCCATGAATTCGACTGTATTAATATAGAAGAGGGTTACAATGRTCCTCCTCATAACAACCTTAGAAGCAAATTTACAAGCGACATAAATGTATAAACAATACCCTACCTATCACAAAGTCGAAAAAATGCTTAAGACGAGTTCTTAAACTCCCTAGAGCATAAAATTTTGAATAATGAAATTCATATTCCATACGGGGTTTCTTCCCCTTATGTTCCTTCTATTAAGGATTTAATTTACAAGTAAATCGACTACCCTGGGAAGCCTGGTAATAAAAGAACCTTACTATGAAATTCTGCACAGTAGTGAACATAACCTAGAAACTAAGTTTTAAACTCTGGATGTCGGAAATCGAATACCTTTTTCGGGTCCGGCGATAATCGAGTCCATTGAATGCGAAAGATCCGAATCCTGAAATGGATCGCAGGAATCAACAATGGGATTAAATAGAAACGAAATTATATTTGAATGCTAGAAAGTAGCGAAACATAAACATGAGAAAGTAAATCATTTACAGAGAGAATCAACGAAATTAAATATTGAAGATTTAACACATGAATTTATACTTAGCTTGTGATTGGTGTGAAACTTTTTCCATCGGCGCCGTTGAGCGAATTGATCCACAGCCGAAGGGGAGGAATGGATCCAAAGAAGGTTGATGGGAACCCTCGTAGGGAAAAAGGGCCCCATCATTAGTGTTGGAACCGAGAAAGTCTTAATCGAATGCTCTGGAAAGCAAATAAGCAAATAGAATAGTACTAACAATTAGAATGATAAATTTCATACAGTGTGATACATGAACCACCGAGGCAACTACCACCAACTGAATACTTCACTTCTCTTTAAATTTTCACTGAATAAATATAAATAAATATATCCAAATACAAAATTCTAGAACCGAGGGCTTTGAGTAGAATCTCTAAAAGAAACTTAAATTCTGGGGAACTTACACATAAGGGAAGTCTTATGATTTTAATAACCCCTGTATAAATATGAATAACATGAAATAAAATTTGAAGGAGTCTCACAAACCCATTTCTAAACTTCACGCATGGGTAAGAAATCTTACTGCCTACACTGGAAACATTTTACGAGTATACGCCGTGTAAATTTGTAGGCGAAATAAATCACAAAAGTTCAGGGAGGTGTTTTCTCAGATTTAAGAGTTGTTAGTTCGGAAATTATTGCCACCTCCGTGTCCTTTCGAATCCAAGGGTTGTATTACATAACACATTGGAAATAAGGATGAACAGTTTACACATACAAAATACTATAAACAGATTTAAGAATCACTGTAGAAAACAAAGGAATAATTTAACCATAGGATTTTCTCTGCGATAAGCATGCCGAGGACACATTAAATTAAAGTACAAGCGTTTAGGTGGTGTTAACTCCTCAAATAAATTGGTGGATTTATTTGTTTTTTTTTAGATGATAGGTTGTGACCTCTACTTATTTTTGAGTTTCTATAGTTGCAAAACTTAGGTTTCAGTTTAAGTCTTAGAAAATAATATGATCCATAAAGCCTTCTTTTCAAAATTTGCATAATTCACTTTTAACAGCTAATGTGTGTCCAAAATTTGAGTGTTAGCTGTGGAAAGTGGCGACTTTCAGCAGCTAAGGAGTGCTTCTCATAAGTCTGTGCGCTGTTGAAAGTGGTGAATTTCAAAATGTCCAACAATCAGTTTCGTGAGTCGTGCGCTATTGAAAGTGCATACTTTCCGCAGCTATGGAGTGGTTTTTACAAGGTCGCGCGCTGGTGAAAGTGGCAAGTATGAATAGCTAACAAAGGCGTTTTCCACGGGCCGTTGGTTGAAGAAAAGCGAGAATCACGTGTGTGATATCCACGTCTAAAGACAATGATGATATGATCATCCCACATCAGGCAAATCCAAATCATGCGCTGATGAGAGTGGGTAATGATGGAAACTCAGTTCTGCACGTCAGAATAGGATTGTAATGCGAATCCGGCCCAGAAACTCACGCTCAACACTCATGGCATCCAGGATGGCAAGTTCGAGTTCAGTGGTGTAGGTACAGAGGAGGTACTGCCGGCTTGACAACATCAAATCGAATAGTGGTTTCCATATCACACATCGTTTCTAGAAGTCTGTTGAAGTTTCATTTGTTTCAAAACAGAGCCAAAGTCCGAAGTGCTTTCAACAACGCAGAACCTCGGCTCGACCGACAGTTGCAGGGGTTACAAATTGTCGGGATTTTCAAGTTATAAAATGGTGAGGAAGCGCAGCGGGGCTCTACTCAAGAGAGAGCTGGATAATCTGTCCTTTTACAGACACATCTCGAAGTCCAGAAGCATTTTTCGAATGCAGGGTGTATTGAATTCGTTGAAAGGTTGCAAGTTGGTTGCCACCAGTCTACAGCAGAAGCCTTTGCCAAGACTTTCAATGGGAACAAGGCTCACGTCGGGTCCATGGAGATTGTGGTAGATGAAGCTACCATTGCTGCAGCAACAGGCCTACCAAGAACCGGTCAGAACTAGTTTAAAACCACTGCTCCCAAGAAATTGGATTTCAGAGTTTATTTGAAAGAAGGGTACAGGCACAAGGCATGGAAAAAGGGTATGCTAGTTTCTTATCTAGACGAAGAATGGCAGGAGATGTTTAGAGGTATCCAATTGTACATTACCTCAGAGGGCAGGTATGATAAACTTATGATGTACCACTTCAAACTCCTGGATCATTTCACAGGCAAGACCCCTCTTAATTTGCCTTATTTCCTACATAAAAGTTTGACTAAGGTTTGCAAGAAGATTAGAGCTCAACCCTTGAATATAAAAACTAATCTGTGTCACTTCGGCCTCATAAAATTGATTATCCTGGAGGAATTGAAACAACAGGGAAGGAGCTGAAGTATAACATGGTAGAAACCATGTGCTGAAGTCGAACATGGTAGAAACCACTTGATTACCGGTCATTGATGAAACTGTTAACAAGTGCGAGGGAAATCACCATTAATGTCAATGACTCCCAAGGTACACTAGTACAATCCATCGAATGTGAATAAATGAGTTGAGGTCAAACATTCGACGGAATCTCCAGATCAGGGGTCCATGATGAAAACCCACTGTCGAAAGCGAGGAAACCTGCCATTGAGGCATGCAAGTTCCAAGGTACCAAATAATTTCTAAGTCTTGTTTCCGGATAATGAGCTGGAGTCGATGGAAAAAAACTCGTCATAGGAGGGCCTTAAGGTATCCCCCATCAATGAAATGAAATGAGTAACAGATTTTGAAGGTGAAACAGAGTATGATGTAAGTTGGACCGGACATAGGGAAGGCCGACACAGAGAGAATGCAAAACTGCAGATGGCTGACTCAATAGAGGTTTTGGATGAACTTCTCTTGAACATATGAATGACACGACCAATGATTTGGAAACATTGAATCAGAGACGACTCAGGATATGACCTTGTGGCAAATCGAATGAGAGACAAATGGATTTCCCAAATCGGCTTCAGATAATGAATAGGGGGGTGTCATGTTCAAGAGCGACACTTACTGCCAATAATATGAATATGAAAACACACCCCTTTCCCAAATTTTCCCCCACCATTTCTGGCGAGTACCTCTTTATTTTTACGCAAGCTTGAGGAGGATAACATATGCTTGTTGATGTAAGCTCATCCTTCAGATGAGTCCTTCGGAGCATGTTTAATGAACCCTAGGAAGGAGTGGTTCGGTCCCATTACGGGTCTTTCGATGTTTGTTTAACGAGTCCAAAGATAGAAAACTCGAAGGTTTTTCATGATTATAGAGTCTGGAAAAACACTCAAAAGAGAACTCTCTCAGTTCCTTTTTCATAAAATAGTCTGATGAGACCGAAAAAGAGATAAATTATCGCCCAATAGATGCTTTCTTCAAATACTTTAACGAGCGTAAAAATAGCAAGGTCGCTCGACAATCTTTTCATGTTTAGAGAGTTTGAAAATAGCTTAAAGAGGAATCCAGGGGGTTCCTTTTTCGTATAACCTTGTTGAGCCCAAAAAAGTGAGAAAAGTGTGCTCGATTACGTTCTCATGTATTTTCGAGTGTGAGAATGGACAAAGACCAAGCTCGAGGTTTTGTGCAAAAAACCATAAAAAACAATTCAAACATGCGATGAAAAAGAGAAAAAATATTCGTATCCTTGCATATGGACGTCGAAGTCGTCATGTCTGCAAAAAGTTGCACTCATAGGGGTATTAGGCATTAGGTTTAATAAATAAAACAATTATAAAAACCAACAAAAATGGTAAAAGTAAATATAAGTGGGTAAAAGTTCTTTTTACCATAGTCATTGTAGCTTTGCCAAGATTTTAGCCCAAAACCCCTCTTTTTCCCTTGAATTTAGGCACTCGATTGTGGAAGGTATGAATAACCATTTGGTGAATTGTCTCTGGCAGTGAGGTAAGCTCCTTGTCTTCTATCTTCTCATGGTTCAATTTTTAATTTTCATTGGTAAATTTCAAGTTTTAGAGCTTGTTTTAGGGCTCAAATTTGCGCTCAGGCATTCTCACAGGCCAACCACACGGGAGCTACGAGAATGCATCATTCTCGCAGGTGGCCCCAAAGGCACCTGCGAGAACCTCACACTGTGCCAAAGGGGCACCTGCGAGAACCGCAAAGTGAAAATTTTGTTTGATGTTTTCCCAATGAAAAATGTACCAAGTCTTGAAGAGAGTTGTTGACCTTCTTCTTATGTGTCTTATGCAGGCATTTGGCTGTCACCATGGTTCTAGAATGACATGAAAGAGAGCATGAAGAAGATGATGCTATTGCCGGGAATAACCCGAGCACTGTTGCTGCTTTGCGAGACTGTGGTCTCCTGAAATTCTTTCAGATTCTGGGCATGAGGGCCCAAGTCAAGATTTTGGAGTACCTCATTCATATGTGGGACGTGGACCAACAAGTATTCCACGTAGCGGTCCACACATTGTCCTTGGATATCGAGGACATTTATTTCTTGACAGGACTGTCACGACGTGGGTACCACACTAGCTTGACTGGTAGCCGAGGTGGTGGGCTGCCTATGAGTGAATACTGCCGTTAGTACTGTGTTCCAGAGGAGGAAAGGAGAAAAGGAAAAGTGGTCATTTGGGGGGTACAGGATTTGACCCTTCGCACTATTTTTTTCACCATTTCTCATATGGATGGGAGCACTGCTCCACACATGGCTCTCCAGAGCTACTTTCAATATGCCATAGAGTGTACTGAGCCTCAGGTTTTTAACTGGTCAGACACAGTTCTTCATAGCGTGAAGAGGCAGTTGACCAAATGCAGGAGAGGCGACCTAAAGAAATTCAGGTACGGGTCATTGTTGGTGTCCTTATTTCTTGAGAGGGTTCCCTTGCTGAGGTTGCAGGTTGAGTGGGGTTTACTGGCTCCAGAGGATCTGAGGATGATGAGGTGGTGTAACCTCATGGCCTGACATGTAGCTGGGCCAATCATCAAATACACCGATTCCTTCTTTGACTAGTTGCGACCACAGATGCTGATGGTCGATGATTATGCCTATGCCGGGTTGGACTTCCGAGGGGATCCGGACTTGGCCCTGCCCGAGGGTGCTCAGTGGGGAGATCTCGATAAGAAATACACATTTTTTACTTTCTAAATGTTTTTGTGGATTTTATCATATGCAAATTTTTTTTTATGTTTATCCGAGGTCTAATTACAAAAATTATTTTTTGATGACACAGACGTGGGGCCTTATCGACCTCTGGGTACTTCTCCTATTCAACGACGAGGAGAGGTGGATCTAGTGCCATGATGGGACGCTGAAGATTATGAGGCAATGGAACAAAACCTAGAGGGTTTGACTGCAGACATTCCAGACATGCCTCTTGGAGAGGTCCCGCGACGTTATCAACGCCATACGGTGGGGGTGTCAGAGTCTGTTAGCCGACTGCTTCGTAGGGTTTCCCGGGTAGTCATGTGTTACTGTGAATTTAATCCATGACATTATTTTGTAGAAGCTATGAGCTTCAGATTTTGAAATTTTGGTCCTCGGACAGAACTTTTTTTGTAAAAAACTTTTTGATTGTTATATATACATACGACTTCTACCGACTTATTTTGTGTTGTGTGATACTTGTGATGTGATTGATTTATAAATGACCCAAATGTCTGTCTAATACATAGTTAGCTAATGCATCAATTAATGTATTTAGACATCTAGGAATATGCTGATACTCAATATAATCAAAATAACATTCCAAGAGGTGAATTCGCAAATACACCCATAACAAAGTAGGACTTCAAATAGCATAGACATTACTTAACTGTAGTACTACAAGCTGCGAATCGAGTCGTACAACCAAGTGACGGATACCGAGTGAGATAGAATCAATCAACAATTCGATAACAGTGCTATACTCTACAATATTGTTGGTCGCACGGTCGAGGCACACACCTCGTAGAGTGATAAGTTCATTTGTAGGGGCGTAAATTGTCCACGCAGCAGAAGCAAGGTTCTGAGTAATACGGCTAGCGCCATCAATGAATCCAATGTGGGGTAGCGAAGACTCCGACATCTGGAAATCAAACACAATGTCACATAAGGGTAGAGACCAGATAATGAAAAAACATACTACAGTAACACATAAGAAGTATGATACAAAAAAATACAAGTACTCATGCACATGTGATCTTATGCATAGTACTTCTTTAAGTACAACCCATTTTTGGGTTCACTCAAAGGGATACCATCATAATCTACTAACTCGTAAGCCCTTTCTCCAAAACTCGTCTAACGATATAAGGACCTCACCACATGGATTCAAATTTTCCAGCTCCTAGCATATCTCGATCTTGTTCATAGAGGAGAACCAGATCTCCTTCGGAGAAAACATGAGGCTTGACATGTTTGTCGTATTGGGCCTTGACACATTTCTTCTGGGCTTCTATGACTAGGGTAGCATCGCATCGAGTTTCATCTAATCGCATGAGATACAATAGACGTTCTTCCTCGATAGAAGTGTTTGGTAGGAGTTCGAAAACTAGTTTTAAGGAGGGTATCTCACATTCAATCGGGAGGATGGCTTCTAGACCATAGACTAACCGAAAAGGTGTAAACCCAGTAGCAGACTTAACGGACGTCTGGTAAGCCCACAATGCTGAAAACAACATTGTGTGCCAACTTGTTTTGTGAATCCCTATCATTCGTCAAAGCATGGTTATGAGAACTTTATTAATCACTTCGACTTGGCCATTGGCTTATGGGTAATAGGGCGTTGAGTTTTCATGGAGAAGGCCCAACTTTTCAGTGAGTTTGGACATCATGAAGTTTCTAAAGTGGCTATCGTGATCAGTGATGATAGCCTGAGGAACACCAAAACGAGCTATGATGTGATTGAAAATGAATAATGTTACGGTCTTTCCAGTATTGTCAAATGTTGGCATCACCTCGGCCCATTTCGTAAAATAATCTACGGCTACAATAATGTATCCATGCCCCCCGACCGAGTGGGGGTGACATGTCATGAAATCGATATCCCATTTCGCAAAGGGACCAACGGAGACCACATGGTGAAGAGGAGCGGGATGTGACCGTATCTTATGATTATAGGTCTGGCAAGATGGCATTTTTGGACGACGATTATGCAATCGTTAAATAAAGAAGGACAAAAATACCCTTCTCATAAGATCTTCTGGGCAGTAGCATACCTGGACATATGACCATCAAAGGCTCCAGAATGATATTCATTTAATGCTTTCTCGGCTTCATCAAACGTGAGGCAACGTCAAAAAATTGAGTCAATCCCACAACGATAAAGAGTATCCACAAGGATAATATATTGACAGGCTTGGTAGCGTATTCAATGCCGGTCAATACTGGACAAATTGGGCCGGAAAGTCTAGGTTTGGAGATATATGATGATATCGCCGTACCAAAGATCATCGAAACTAATTAGGAAAAGGGATTCATCAAGTAATGAATCGGCTGCTACATTTTCCGTTTCAGATTAGGGAAAGTCGCATATCAACTCGACGAACACTAAGGACTTCTTGGACTTGGCTCATTTGAATTCCAAGTCAAACTCCTGGAGCATCATGATCCATTTGGAGTATTTTCCCCCTAGAAATTGACGTGTGAGAATGTGTTGCATAGGGTTGCAGTTAGAAATTACAGTAGTCTTGTGAGAGAGGATATAGTGCCGGAAACGTTGAACTGCTTGGACGGCTACCAAGGCCAGTTTTTCGACATGTAAATACTTGGTTTCGGTAGGTGTTAGACTTCGAATCAAGTAATAGATAACATGTTCATCATGAGAATCATCCTCTTGGATGAGAATCATAACGATGGTGTAATCCGAGGCTGCGAGGTAGAGGAAATAATCGTGATTGTAATCGGGGGGAAGAGAAGTGGAGAACATGTCAGGGATAGTTTCAAAGCTTCGAAGGCTTTGTTTGCGATGGTATCCCATATGAACTCAGACCCCTTTTTGAGGAGTTGCGTAAATCCAAGAGTTATCTCGACGTAGTTCGGGATGAAACGACGAAGAAAGTTTTCTTTCCCTTGCAAACTTTGTAACTGGCGAAGTGTAGAAGGAGGAGGGAGGTTGAGAATCGACTCAAGCTTTAAAGGATCTACCCTGATCCCTTGACATGAAACAATAAAGCCTAGAAGTCGGTCGGATTCTATGCAGAAAACACATTTGTGAGGATTCAAGCGTATATGGTAAAACCAACAACGGATGAAAATGGCTCAGAGGTGGATTGGATGATTGACTTAGCGCATGGAATGAGCGGGTAAGTCATCAAGATATGGTTGCACGATGTGCTTGATATCATGGAAGGCATAAGACATAGCGCGTTGAAAAGTTGCGCCAACGTTCTTTAGATCGAAAGGAAGTTTCCGATAGGCGAAACTGCCCCAAGGACAAATGAAAGAGGTTTTTTGTTGATCCTCAGGAACAATATTGATTTGATTATATCCGGAGAAACCATCCATCAGAGAGAAGATTTCTCTTCCGGTGCAATCGTCGACAATCTGATCGACGAAGGGGGTAGGAAAGCTGTCTTTAGGACAAGCTTTGTTGATATCCCTATAATCAACACATATGCGGATTGTGCCTTGTTTCTTGTCGATCGGGACAAGATTGAAAACCTAGTTAGTGAGGGCCACCGTGTAAATAAAGCCAACTTTGAGAAGTTTCTTGACTTCAAGATTAATAGCGGCCACTTTACATGGGTGAACTGGACGAAGGTGTTGCCGGACGGGTTTAGCGTCTGGGTATGTCTTAATCTCATGTATCACAATGTCGGGGTCGATACCCGACATTTCTTCATAGCTCCAGGAAAAGACGTCACTGAATTCTTTAAAAAGTGACTTGTAGGTGATGATTTCATCAGGGGAACACGAAGCTCCGATATGCACATTTTTGACAATTCCAGGTTTGATGGATATGTCGAGGGGAATAGTGGGTGAGATATTGCTTAAGTTCCCTTTGGAAAACACATCATGTGTGGACTCGGGAATGGTTGAAATGACGACAATGGTCGACGGGGTCGAGATCCATTGGTATCTCTCAATGGTGTGTTTTTCCAGGAAGAGGATGGAACGATGATGTCCATCGTTCCAAGGGGTGTCTTCCATGATAGACATAATCATCTCGTCCATCGGAAAAATGACACGGAAAAGATCTGGAGATAAATCACCAAGAGAGGGGGTATAAGGGGTTTCTGATTGAATGGCTTGATAGGTAGATTCGACCAGACTCAAAGGCATTGCATCGCCGTAACGAAGATGATTTCTGGGGTCAGGTACCATCCATGGGTCGTGAGACGCAGGGGTTCCATGAATTGAGGTGGAGATCATGTTGATTGAAGCGATAGACGAGTGTGGAACATCGAGTGGTGGAATGGGGAAAGTACCCATTAACGAAGAGTCTTTGAGAAGACCTACATCGACGTTTTCGTAGCCGGGG
>JZKD02S1882817.1:0-11854 GCA_000966675.3 Picea glauca | reverse complement strand
CTAGTATAGGCCAACCATATCCAGGTATGTCCAATCCTATTTGGGGCTCGAATGCTCAAACTCACGTCCCCCTTCAAGGATACAATCCCATGAGCTACTTTCCTCCACAACAACCGCCAAATCTGCCTGGGTCTTCACATTATATGCAGACTGCTTATGGTCCCACTCATTTGCCGATGGGACTCCCTCCCAAAATCCACCAGTACCCGCATGTGAATAGACAGTTACCCTTCTTGGCCACTTTGGACCTCCCGGATCTGTCAAGGATTTTAAATGATCCAATCTGTCACTCTCCCCAATGGCCCGCTATACCAGCCAAGCTACCATCTGACATCCCTAAATTCGATGGCAAAGCGGGAGAGGACCCGAACAATCACATCATGACTTTTCACCTCTGGTGCTCGTCCAACTCCTTGATGGATGACTCTATATGTTTACGTCTTTTTCAAAGAACTCTCACAGGTTTTGCCTCAAAGTGGTATATAGAATTACCACGAGATTTCTTCGTTGACTTCAACACCCTAGCTATGGATTTCCTCACCCACTACCAGTTACCGATCTGTTATGAAATGGGGACCGAGATTTTGAGTTCTTTCAAAAAAAACAAATCCACTCATATATTCGATCACATTCATGAGTGGCGACGGAGACGACGTCTCATCAAACTCGAACTTCCTGATCAGTTACTGGCAGAGTGGTTCACAAAATCATTTGTGAATGACATCGGTCATGACATTTCCATGGGTGGAGTTGTCACAGAAGAACAGGCCATAAGTCGTTCTCAATACCTTGACCTCATTTACTCACAAACAAGTACTCTTTACGACTTACTCCCTGATGCACCTCGTCCTTCCACTTCCGCCACTTCAACTACTCCAGCTGCTTCTCATGTAGCCGACGGTGTGATTAGCACTTTCCATGCCCAACCACATTCTGCCTCAAGCAATAACCCCAAACCCATTTCTTCTAATGTTCAAAATGCTTCGTCTATTACCCCACCCACCGACAAGACCTCTGAGGTAAATGTGGTTCAATCTACCCTAGCCAGTAAAAACAAATCCAGAAAGGGAAAGGGTAAGAATAAGGAGGACAAAAATACTTCGCAAGCAGAGAAAACCAAAACTCCACCTGTTGACAATAGGGATAAGCACAAACCTCGATACCCTTGTCTTATCTGTGGTAATGATCACTACACGAAGGATTGTCCATGACGCGCCGAGGTTACTAAGTTCCTTCAAGGGGCCCCGAAAACACTCACTTCGGTCATTTTGTCCCAACCCTTCCCCTCTCAACAACAAGCCCAATTGGTCATTCATGACCAACCTTCCCCTTCCACTACATCTTACATCTTAATGTGTACTGGCGATTCAAAGAAGAATGACATCGCACTTACCACTCGAGCCAAAGATTATTCTCCCTCTAAGGAGAAGGTTGATGATACATCGCCTTCATTGGTCCAACCATCTCCCACGACTCCACCTACCAATGGTCCTCTTCATCTCGAACGACCGAGCCTTGACACAGTTCTTCGTCCCCCTCCAAAGGGCATCGTTTGGAAATTGGCTTTCAATCCTCATGCTCGTGCTGCCCAGAACTACAGCATTGTTGAAGATCTGGCCCAAAAGCCATCGGCTCTCCCTCTTTGACTGGATCCTATAACACACTCAAAGCCTTCAATGGCTCTAGTTTTAAGCCTTACGGTTTCCTTCCTTCATTTCCAATCATGCTAGAAGGAAAAATGGTCCAAGTCGAAGTGGAAGTCTTTGACGCTCCTCTCGATTACAATCTTCTTCTTGGCCGTAGCTGGATTGATTCCATGCGCGCAGTTGTGTCGACTCTTTTTCATGTTGTACATTTCCCACATCAAGGAAAGGTCATTATCGTCGACCAATTAGCCTTATTTAACTCGGATATGCGTACTGGCAACATACCATTTATCGCCAAACCCCCCCCCCCAGCTACGAAAATGTCGATGTAGGTCTTCTCAAAGACTCTTCGTTAATGGGTACTTTCCCCATTCCACCACTCGATGTTCCACACTCGTCTATCGCTTCAATCAACATGATCTCCACCTCAATTCACGGAACCCCTGCGTCTCACGACCCATGGATGGTACCTGACCCCAGAAATCATCTTCGTTACGGTGATGCAATGCCTTTGA
This sequence comes from Picea glauca, assembly GCA_000966675.3. Lineage (NCBI taxonomy): Eukaryota > Viridiplantae > Streptophyta > Pinopsida > Pinales > Pinaceae > Picea > Picea glauca. The sequence continues at coordinate 9,693 of JZKD02S1882817.1, read as the reverse complement.
TTCTGGTTGAATCTGCCTATCAAGCCATTCAATCAGAAACCCCTTATACCCCCTCTCTTGGTGATTTATCTCCAGATATTTTCCGCGTCATTTTTCCGACGGACGAGATGATTATGTCTATCATGGAAGACACCCCTTGGAACGATGGACATCATCGTTCCATCCTCTTCCTGGAACAACACACCATTGAGAGATACCAACGGATCTCGACCCCATCGACCATTGTCATCATTTCAACCATTCCCGAGTCCACACATGATGTGTTTTCCAAAGGGAACTTAAGCAATATCTCACCCACTATTCCCCTCGACATATCCATCAAACCTGGAATTGTCGAAAATGTGCATATCGGAGCTTCGTGTTCCCCTGATGAAATCGTCACCTACAAGTCACTTTTCAAAGAATTCAGTGACGTCTTTGCCTGGATCTATGAAGAAATGTCGGGTATCGACCCCGACATTGTGATACATGAGATTAAAACATACCCAGATGCTAAACCCGTCCGGCAACACCTTCATCCAGTTCACCCATGTAAAGTGGCCGCTATTAAGCTTGAAGTCAAGAAACTTCTCAAAGCCGGCTTTATTTACCCGGTGGCCCTCACTAACTGGGTTTCCAATATTGTCCCGGTCGACAAGAAACAAGGCACAATCCGCATATGTGTTGATTATAGGGATATCAACAAAGCTTGTCCTAAAGACAGCTTTCCTACCCCCTTCGTCGATCAGATTGTCGACGATTGCGTCGGAAGAGAAATCTTCTCTCTGATGGATGGTTTCTCCGGATATAATCAAATCAATATTGTTCCCGAGGATCAACAAAAAACCTCTTTCATTTGTCCTTGGGGCAGTTTCGCCTATCGAAAACTTCCTTTCGATCTAAAGAACGTTGGCGCAACTTTTCAATGCGCTATGTCTTATGCCTTCCATGATATCAAGCACATCGTGCAACCATATCTTGATGACTTACCCACTCATTCCATGCGCTAAGTCAATCATCCAATCCACCTCTGATCCATTTTCATCCGCTGTCGGTTTTACCATATACGCTTGAATCCTCACAAATGTGTTTTCTGCGTAGAATCCGACCGACTTCTAGGCTTTATTGTTTCATGTCAAGGGATCAGGGTAGATCCTTTAAAGCTTGAGGCGATTCTCAATCTCCCTCCTCCTTCTACACTTCGCCAGTTACAAAGTTTGCAAGGGAAAGAAAACTTTCTTCGTCGTTTCATCCCGAACTACGTCGAGATAACTCTTGGATTTACGCAACTCCTCAAAAAGGGGTCTGAGTTCATATGGGATACCATCGCAAACAAAGCCTTCGAAGCTTTGAAACTATCCCTGACATGTTCTCCACTTCTCTTCCCCCCGATTACAATCACGATTATTTCCTCTACCTCGCAGCCTCGGATTACACCATCGTTATGATTCTCATCCAAGAGGATGATTCTCATGATGAACATGTTATCTATTACTTGATTCGAAGTCTAACACCTACCGAAACCAAGTATTTACATGTCGAAAAACTGGCCTTGGTAGCCGTCCAAGCAGTTCAACGTTTCCGGCACTATATCCTCTCTCACAAGACTACTGTAATTTCTAACTGCAACCCTATGCAACACATTCTCACACGTCAATTTCTAGGGGGAAAATACTCCAAATGGATCATGATGCTCCAGGATTTTGACTTGGAATTCAAATGAGCCAAGTCCAAGAAGTCCTTAGTGTTCGTCGAGTTGATATGCGACTTTCCCTAATCTGAAACAGAAAATGTAGCAGCCGATTCATTACTTGATGAATCCCTTTTCCTAATTAGTTTCGATGATCTTTGGTACGGTGATATCATCATATATCTCCAAACCTAGACTTTCCGGCCCAATTTGTCCAGTATTGACCGGCGTCGAATACGCTACCAAGCCTGTCAATATATTATCCTTGGGGATACTCTTTATCGTCGTGGGATTGACTCAATTTTTTGATGTTGCCTCACGTTTGACGAAGCCGAGAAAGCATTAAATGAATATCATTCTGGAGCCTGTGATGGTCATATGTCCAGGTATGCTACTGCCCAGAAGATCTTACGAGAAGGGTATTTTTGGCCTTCTTTATTTAACGATTGCATAATTGTCGTCCAAAAATGCCATCTTGCCAGACCTATAATCATAAGATACGGTCACATCCCGCTCCTCTTCACCATGTGGTCTCCATTGGTCCCTTTGCGAAATGGGGTATCGATTTCATGACATGTCACCCCCACTCGGTCGGGGGGCATGGATACATTATTGTAGTTGTAGATTATTTTACGAAATGGGCCGAGGTGATGCCAACATTTGACAATACTGGAAAGACCGTAACATTATTCATTTTCAATCACATCATAGCTCGTTTTGGTGTTCCTTAGGCTATCATCACTGATCGCGGTAACCACTTTAGAAAATTCATGATGTCCAAACTCACTGAAAAGTTGGGCCTTCTCCGTGAAAACTCAACGCCCTATTACCCACAAGCCAATGGCCAAGTCGAAGCGATTAATAAAGTTCTCATAACCATGCTTTGACGAATGATAGGGATTCACAAAACAAGTTGGCACACAATGTTGTTTTCAGCATTGTGGGCTTACCAGACGTCCGTTAAGTCTGCTACTGGGTTTACACCTTTTCGGTTAGTCTATGGTCTAGAAGCCATCCTCCCGATTGAATGTGAGATACCCTCCTTAAAACTAGCAGTCGAACTCCTACCAAACACTTCTATCGAGGAAGAACGTCTACTGTATCTCATGCGATTAGACGAAACTCGACGCGATGCTACCCTAGTCATAGAAGCCCAGAAGAAATGTGTCAAGGCCCAATACGACAAACATGTCAAGCCTCACGTTTTCTCCGAAGGAGATCTGGTTCTCCTCTATGAACAAGATCGAGATATGCTAGGAGCTGGAAAATTTGAATCCATGTGGCGAGGTCCTTATATCGTTAGACGAGTTTTGGATAAAGGGATTATGAGTTAGTATATTACGATGGTATCCCTTTGAGTGAACCCAAAAATGGGTTGTACTTAAAGAAGTACTATGCATAAGATCACATGTGCACGAGTACTTGTATTTTTTTGTATCATACTTCTTATGTGTTAATGTAGTATGTTTTTTCATTATCTGGTCTCTACCCTTATGTGACATTGTGTTTGATTTCCAGATGTCGGAGTCTTCGCTACCCCACATTGGCTTCATTGATGGCGCTAGCCGTATTACTCAGAACCTTGCTTCTGCTGCGTGGACAATTTACGCCCCTACAAATGAACTTATCACTCTACGAGGTGTGTGCCTCGACCGTGCGACCAACAATATTGTAGAGTATAGCATTGTTATCGAATTGTTGATTGATGCTATCTCACTCGGTATCCGTCACTTGGTTGTATGACTCGATTCGCAACTTGTAGTACTACAGTTAAGTAATGTCTATGCTATTTGAAGTCCTACTTTGTTACGGGTGTATTTGCGAATTCACCTCTTGGAATGTTATTTTGATTATATTGAGTATCAGCATATTCCTATATGTCTAAATACATTAACTGATGCATTATCTAACTATGTATTAGACAGACATTTGGGTCATTTATAAATCAATCACATCACAAGTATCACACAACACAAAATAAGCCGGTAGAAGTCGTATGTATATATAACAATCAAAAAGTTTTTTACAAAAAAAGTTCTGTCCGAGGACCAAAATTTCAAAATCTGAAGCTCATAGCTTCTACAAAGTAATGTCATGGATGAAATTCACGGTAACACACGACTACCCGGGAAACCCTACGAAGCAGTCGGCCAACAGACTCTGACACCCCCACCGTATGGCGTTGATAACGTCACGGGACCTCTCCAAGAGGCATGTCTGGAATGTCTGCAGTCAAACCCTCTAGATTTTGTTCCACTACCTCATAATCTTCAGCGTCCCATCATGGAACTAGAGCCACCTCTCCTCGTCATTGAATAGGAGAAGTACCCAGAGGTCGATAAGGCCCCACGTCTGTGTCATCAAAAAAGAATTTTTGTAATTAGACCTCGGATAAACATAAAAAAACATTTGCATATGATAAAATCCACAAAAACATTTAGAAAGTAAAAAATGTGTACTTCTTATCGAGATCTCCCCACTGAGCACCCTCGGGCAGGGCCAAGTCTAGATCCCCTCGGAAGTCCAACCCGGCATAGGCATAATCATCGACCATCAGCATCTGTGGTCGCAACTAGTCAAAGAAGGAATCGTTGTATTTGATGATTGGCCCAGCTACATTTCAGGACATGAGGTTACACCACCTCATAATCCTCAGATCCTCTGGAGCCGGTAAACCCCACTCAACCTGCAACCTTATCAAGGGAACCCTCTCAATAAAGAAGGACACCAACAATGACTCGTACCTAAATTTCTTCAGGTCGCCTCTCCTACATTTGGTCAACTGCCTCTTCACGCTATGAAGCACTGTGTCTGACCAGTTAAAAACCTGAGGCTCAGTACACTCTATGGCATATTGAAAGTAGCTTTGGAGAGCCATGTGTGGAGCAGCGCTCCCAGCCATATGAGCAATGGTGAAAAAAATAGTGCGAAGGGTCAAATCTTGTACCCCCCAAATGACCACTTTTCCTTTTCTCCTTTCCGCCTCTGGAACACAGTACTAACGACAGTATTCACTCATAGGCAGCCCACCACCTCGACTACCAGTCAAGCTAGCGTGGTACCCACGTCGTGACAGTCCTTTCAAGAAATAAATGTCCTCGATATCCAAGGACAATGTGTGGACCCCTACGTGGAATATTTGTTGGTCCACGTCCCACATATGAATGAGGTACTCCAAAAGCTTGACTTGGGCCCTCATGCCCAGAATCTGAAAGAATTTCAGGAGACCACAGTCTCGCAAAGCAGCAACAGTGCTCGGTTTATTCCCGGCAATAGAATCATCTTCTTCATGCTCTCTTTCATGCCATTCTAGAACCATGGTGACAGCCAAATGCCTGCATAAGACACACAAGAAGAAGGTCAACAACTCTCTTCAAGACTTGGTACATTTTTCATTGGGCAAACATCAAACAAAATTTTCACTTTGTGGTTCTCGCAGGTGCCCCTTTGGCACAGTGCGAGGTTCTCGTAGGTGCCTTTGGGGCCACCTACGAGAATGATGCATTCTCGTAGCTCCCGTGTGGTTGGCCTACGAGAATGCCTGAGCGCAAATTTGAGCCCTAAAACAAGCTCTAAAACTTGAAATTTACCAATGAAAATTAAAAATTGAACCATGAGAAGATAGAAGACAAGGAGCTTACCTCACTGCCAGAGACAATTCACCAAATGGTTATTCATACCTTCCACAATCGAGTGCCTAAATTCAAGGGAAAAAGAGGGGTTTTGGGCTAAAATCTTGGCAAAGCTACAATGACTATGGTAAAAAGAACTTTTACCCACTTATATTTACTTTTACCATTTTTGTTGGTTTTTATAATTGTTTTATTTATTAAACCTAATGCCTAATACCCCTATGAGTGCAACTTTTTGCAGACATGACGACTTCGACGTCCATATGCAAGGATACGGATATTTTTTCTCTTTTTCATCGCATGTTTGAATTGCTTTTTATGGTTTTTTGCACAAAACCTCGAGCTTGGTATTTGTCCATTCTCACGCTCGAAAATACATGAGAATGTAATCGAGCACACTTTTCTCACTTTTTCGGGCTCAACAAGGTTATATGAAAAAGGAACCCCCTGGATTCCTCTTTAAGCTATTTTCAAACTCTCTAAACATGAAAAGATTGTCGAGCGACCTTGCTATTTTTACGCTCGTTAAATTATTTGAAGAAAGCATCTGTTGGGAGATAATTTATCTCTTTTTCGGTCTCATCAGACTATTTTATGAAAAAGGAACTGAGAGAGTTCTCTTTTGAGTGTTTTTCCAGACTCTATAATCATGAAAAACCTTCGAGTTTTCTATCTTTGGACTCGTTAAACAAACATCGAAAGACCAGTAATGGGACCGAACCACTCCTTCCTAGAGTTCATTAAACATACTCCGAAGGACTCATCTGAAGGATGAGCTTACATCAACAAGCATATGTTATCCTCCTCAAGCTTGCGTAAAAATAAAGAGGTACTCGCCAGAAATGGTGGGGGAAAATTTGGGAAAGGGATGTGTTTTCGTATTCATATTATTGGCAGTAAGTGTCGCTCTTGAACATGACACCCCCCTATTCATTATCTGAAGACGGTTTGGGAAATCCATTTGTCTCTCATTCGATTTGCCACAAGGTCATATCCTGAGTCGTCTCTAAGTCAGTGCTGCCAAATCATTGGTCGTGTCATTCATATGTTCAAGAGAAGTTCATCCGAAACCTCTATTGAGTCAGCCATCCGCAATTGTGCATTCTCTCTGTGTCGGCCTTCCCTATGTTCGGTCCAACTTACATCATACTCTGTTTCACCTTCAAAATCTGTTACTCATTTCGTGTCATTGATGGGGGATACCTTAAGGCCCTCCTATGACGAGTTTTGTTCCATCGACTCCAGCTCATTATTCGGAAACAAGACTTAGAAATTATTTGGTACCTTGGAACTTGCATGCCTCAATGGTAGGTTTCCTCGCTTTCGACAGTGGGTTTTCATCATGGACCCCTGATCTAGAGATTCTGTCGAATGTTCGACCTCAACTCATTTATTCACATTCGGTGGATTGTACTAGTGTACCTTGGGAGTCATTGACATTAATGGTGATTTCCCTCGCACTTGTTAACGGTTTCATCAATGACCGGTAATCAAGTGGTTTCTACCATGTTCGACTTCAGCACATGGTTTCTACCAGTAATCAAGTGGTTTCTACCATGTTATACTTCAGCTCCTTCCCTATTGTTTCAATTCCTCCAAGATAATCAATTTTATGAGGCCGAAGTGACACGGATTAGTTTTTATATTCAAGGGTTGAGCTCTAATCTTCTTACAAACCTTAGTCAAACTTTTATGTAGGAAATAAGGCAAATTAAGAGGGGTCTTGCCTGTGAAATGATCCAGGAGTTTGAAGTGGTACATCATAAGTTTATCATACCTTCCCTCCGAGGTAATGTACAATTGGATACCTCTGAACAACTCCTGCCATTCTTCATCTAGATAAGAAACTAGCATACCCTTTTTCCATGCCTTGTGCCTGTACCCTTCTTTCAAATAAACTCTGAAATCCAATTTCTTGGGAGCAGTGGTTTTAAACCAGTTCTGACCGGTTCTTGGTAGGTTTGTTGCTGCAGCAATGGTAGCTTCATCTACCACAATCTCCATGGACCCGACGCGAGCCTTGTTCCCATCGAAAGTTTTGGCAAAGGCTTCTGCTGTAGACTGGTGGCAACCAACTTGCAACCTTTCAACGAATTCAATACACCCTGCATTCGAAAAATGCTTCTGGACTTCGAGATGTGTCTGTAAAAAGGACAGATTATCCAGCTCTCTCTTGAGTAGAGCCCCGCTGTGCTTCCTCACCATTTTATAACTTGAAAATCCCGACAATTTGTAACCCCTGCAACTGTCGGTCGAGCCGAGGTTCTGCGTTGTTGAAAGCACTTCGGACTTTGGCTCTGTTTTGAAACAAATGAAACTTCAACAGACTTCCAGAAACGATGTGTGATATGGAAACCACTATTCGATTTGATGTTGTCAAGCCGGCGGTACCTCCTCTGTACCTACACCACTGAACTTGAACTTTCCATCCCGGATGCCATGAGTGTTGAGCGTGAGTTTCTGGGCCGGATTCGCATTACAATCCTATTCTGACGTGCAGAACTGAGTTTCCATCATTACCCACTCTCATCAGTGCATGATTTGGATTTGCCTGACGTGGGATGATCATATCATCATTGTCTTTAGACGTGGATATCACACACGTGATTCCCGCTTTTCTTCAACCAACGGCCCGTGGAAAACGCCTCTGTTAGTTGTTCATACTTGCCACTTTCACCAGCGCGCGACCTTGTAAAAACCGCTCCATAGCTGCGGAAAGTATGCACTTTCAATAGCGCACGACTCGCGAAACTAATTGTTGGACATTTTGAAATTCACCACTTTCAACAGCGCACAGACTTATGAGAAGCGCTCCTTAGCTGTTGAAAGTCGCCACTTTCCACAGCTAACACTCAACTTTTGGACACACATTAGCTGTTGAAAGTGAATTATGCAAATTTTGAAAAGAAGGCTTTATGGATCATATTATTTTCTAAGACTTAAACTGAAACCTAAGTTTTGCAACTATAGAAACTCAAAAATAACTTGAGGTCACAACCTATCATCTAAAAAAAAACAAATAAATCCACCAATTTATTTGAGGAGTTAACACCACCTAAACGCTTGTACTTTAATTTAATGTGTCCTCGGCATACTTATCGCAGAGAAAATCCTATGGTTAAATTATTCCTTTGTTTTCTACAGTGATTCTTAAATCTGTTTATAGTATTTTGTATGTGTAAATTGTTCATCATTATTTCCGATGTGTTATGTAATACAACCCCTGGATTCGAAAGGACACGGAGGTGGCAATAATTTCCGAACTAACAACTCTTAAATCTGAGAAAACACCTCCCTGAACTTTTGTGATTTATTTCGCCTACGAATTTACACGGCGTATACTCGTAAAATGTTTCCAGTGTAGGCAGTAAGATTTCTTACCCATGCGTGAAGTTTAGAAATGGGTTTGTGAGACTCCTTCAAATTTTATTTCATGTTATTCATATTTATACAGGGGTTATTAAAATCATAAGACTTCCCTTATGTGTAAGTTCCCCAGAATTTAAGTTTCTTTTAGAGATTCTACTCAAAGCCCTCGGTTCTAGAATTTTGTATTTGGATATATTTATTTATATTTATTCAGTGAAAATTTAAAGAGAAGTGAAGTATTCAGTTGGTGGTAGTTGCCTCGGTGGTTCATGTATCACACTGTATGAAATTTATCATTCTAATTGTTAGTACTATTCTATTTGCTTATTTGCTTTCCAGAGCATTCGATTAAGACTTTCTCGGTTCCAACACTAATGATGGGGCCCTTTTTCCCTACGAGGGTTCCCATCAACCTTCTTTGGATCCATTCCTCCCCTTCGGCTGTGGATCAATTCGCTCAACGGCGCCGATGGAAAAAGTTTCACACCAATCACAAGCTAAGTATAAATTCATGTGTTAAATCTTCAATATTTAATTTCGTTGATTCTCTCTGTAAATGATTTACTTTCTCATGTTTATGTTTCGCTACTTTCTAGCATTCAAATATAATTTCGTTTCTATTTAATCCCATTGTTGATTCCTGCGATCCATTTCAGGATTCGGATCTTTCGCATTCAATGGACTCGATTATCGCCGGACCCGAAAAAGGTATTCGATTTCCGACATCCAGAGTTTAAAACTTAGTTTCTAGGTTATGTTCACTACTGTGCAGAATTTCATAGTAAGGTTCTTTTATTACCAGGCTTCCCAGGGTAGTCGATTTACTTGTAAATTAAATCCTTAATAGAAGGAACATAAGGGGAAGAAACCCCGTATGGAATATGAATTTCATTATTCAAAATTTTATGCTCTAGGGAGTTTAAGAACTCGTCTTAAGCATTTTTTCGACTTTGTGATAGGTAGGGTATTGTTTATACATTTATGTCGCTTGTAAATTTGCTTCTAAGGTTGTTATGAGGAGGA
>JZKD02S1882806.1:19222-33344 GCA_000966675.3 Picea glauca | reverse complement strand
AATTGTTCTTGGATTTGGATGCATGAAAGCTTACTTTAGGTCCTAATGCTTGATTTTCCTTCCTTGACCATGTCTAACGCCCCATAACCCATACTTGGTGGTTAAAACCTTCTAATGGTGTCCATATTACAACTCAAAGGAAAAATATCTCATAGATAGATCATCTATGGTGGTTCGAGGATTCATTGATGGCTCTTGAGCCCTGCAAGTTACATTTTAGGCCTAATGAGCAAGTTTCATCACTTGACCTTGGTCCAAGTATTCATATGGATACCTACTTCTCCAAAAACCCTATTGGTGCTAATATTCCCACTAAGAGGTAAATGATACACTTGAGAGGTCATGTGTGTGCGCTCAAGGTGTTGTTCATTGTTGAAGATTTCATGTGAGTTCAAGGTGTTGTTTTGTGGCCCTGGATGCATGAGTTCAAGGTGTTGTTTATGGCCTTGGCCCTTGGTTGGGGGTGTTAGTCCCACTAGGTGGTTTTGAACTATTGGTATGTGTCCCAAGGTCATGGAAATATTATGCACACATTGTTCATTGCACCAGGTGTGTTGGGGGTCATAGAGGGGGGCAACTAGCTCCCCCCCCCTGTCATGGGTACAAGGGCAAGAGCCCCTGACCAAATTTTTTGGAGGGTTCATAGGGGTCATATGTAGTCACTTCACATGGATTTTTTTGTTAGTAAGAACGCGTACAAATTCCGAATAATGCATGCACGTTCTAGGAACACACATGTATTTTAGAGCACGTGCACATTCTAGAGCGTGTGCACGTTCCTTCCATTTCATTTTTTTTTCGAGTGGGAATGACAACTCTAGAGTATGTGTTTTCTTTGGATTTATGTTCAAGATGACAAACCTAGTGGTTTGGTATGTAAATACATTAAAACCTCCATTTTTATGAATACCTCTCAATATCTCTATTTTTGATGTTATTTTTCTATAGACTACACAAATCCATTGTTGTGAAACTACATACACAAATATAGTCGGCTATGTAGATTCCATATATATGTTTTTTAAAAATTAATATTGTTTACTATTTTTAACTTATTTTTGTCTTGACATATATCGGAATTCTAAAGTACATACCTCTTTTATTTTTGTTATAAATTTTTATTAGCTTAACCATTTTTTAAATAAGTTACCCCACAAGAAGAGATTGATATCTACAATATTTAAAAACAAATGTTTGATAATTTTAAAACCCTCATAGCCTGCATTAACAAAATGCATTGTAATTTCAAGGATATATTGACTTTAGTAATTTAAAAAATATATAAATTAATATTATGAATTTTGAAAAACTACCCCACACTAAAACAATGGGTTCTCTACAATTATACAATTTTTTTCAAGGAACTTCCATCGTTAAGGTACTCAATGTCTGCGCTAAAGTAGACATATACATTATATTTTGCTTGAAAAATAACATACCATTATTAGAAAAACTCAAATTTCGCATAGTTATTCACAATTTCTATAAATAAAAATTATATCTTCGGAAAGCTAATTCAATTTTCTACATTTAATCTTTTTACACCATATTCAAGTTCATTGTAAAAGTACCTTGAATAATCCTCCAAGCTAGATGATTTTTTTTCCATGTTTGCATTGCCACTAATGCTACATGAGAGACCATCATTAGCTTGCACCCACCCGTTATCGATAAAAGATTGAGTTGCAAGGTTTGTGTATTTGTTTATTTACAATGATTGTGTTTGGCATGTTGATATGTACTTTGAAATGTGCATGAATTTCCTTTAGCAATGCTTAGTATCTACATATGTCTGTATCTTTATGCTTTAATTACATTTTTTATATGATTGATACGTAATGTTTTTATGCCAATCTCATGAAGATGGAAGCTCATTTGACGCCTCCCCCTTACTCCATCACTCCCTCAACCCCACAATTTATTTTATTTTAAATTAGAGATTAATATGTCATATACATTCATTGTATTTGACCTCTCCCCTTCACTTTTAACCTATTATTACAATACCCTCATCACTCCTCCAACCCCACTTTTCATTTTATTTTAAAATGCATATCATGTCATACACATTCATTATAAATACATACATAAAAATGAAACCCAAACAACAAACCTTGTTATAGAAAATCACAAAACATATCAAAACATTTGAGAATTTTTAAATGAGACCCACACACATTTCAAACAAATTTTAAACACAAAAACAAACATTAGGTATGGAATTTTTATCATTACACAAAAAATTTGTAAACACACAAACATATAAACATCACATCTAATACAAATAAAACTCAAACAACAAACATTACTACAATCACAAATACACATCAAATATTATAAATATATAAACATATCAACGTACATGCTAATCAATAATTATAAATTGGTGTGATTAATAAATAATTTATAATTCTTAAAACTAAGAAAAATTCCTTTTAAATATACACATTTATTTATTAAGTAAATTATTATTTTATTCAGCTTTTATGTTATTAATTTTGTAAATAAACAAATTAATATATAATTGATACATTATGATTAAATTACATTTAATATGGAAAATGTAACTATTTAAAAATGCTTTTGTAAACTAAAAATAACTTCAATAATTTGATAATGCTTAAAAAAAATATGCATTTAATATATATTTTTTTAATTTAAAAAAAACATTCATTTAATATTAGTAAAAAATACAATTTTATTTAATGTAATAAATTTAAATCACTTATTTAATTTTATCTCTTACTAATATATCTTTTATGTTATTAATTTTGTAAATAAACAAATTAATATATAATTGATACATTATGATTAAATTACATTTAATATGGAAAATGTAACTATGTAAAAATGCTTTTGTAAACTAAAAATAACTTCAATAATTTGATAATGCTTAAAAAAAAATATGCATTTAATATATTTTTTTTTAATTTAAAAAAAACATTCATTTAATATTAATAAAAAATACAATTTTATTTAATGTAATAAATTTAAATCACTTATTTTATTTTATCTCTTACTAATTAATATATCATGTTTGTTTGATTTTTATTTTAATGGCTGTAAAATTTGATGCGTCCAAAGTTGATATGCCAAAGATGGGGCAGTATCGACTTGGATCTCCCGAAGACCCAATCTGTCCAACCGTCTAACCTGAAGATGGCCATCCCGCCTAGCCGTTTGAAACCTCTTCAAATGCCATTCTTCCAAAATCAAACGTCACTTTAAATTGAAGTTTTAATGTGTATTTGTGATTGCATACATCGTTTGTTTTTTTGGGTTTTTATTTAGAAATAATGTGTATGTATGATTTTATGTTTGTGTTTATATAATTTATTTTTATTTTTATATGTAATGTGTATATTTATAATATTTTGGAGTGATTAATTAAAATTTGAGGTATAATGTTTGTATGGTGGTGTATTTGTAATTTATTTTGTAATAAACAAAATTTGATGTTTTTATGTTCATGTATTTGTAATTTGTTTGTGTAATAATTAAAATTTGATATTGTGTATTGATTAAAATTTGATGTCATTCATTATTGTTTATAAAATGTTTGTTATTTGGATTTTGTTTGTATATTTACAACAAATATGTATGTTATGTTGATATATTTTTTGAAATATGTGTTAGTTAATTAAAAAAATTATATTTAAATTGAAATGTTATTGAAATGTTATCTTTTATAAATCTAACAAACTGAAAACATCGAGATCTTTACAATATATCATTCACTCAAACTAACCTATATATATATATATATATATATATATATATATATTTTAAATTTAATATTACATCATAAATATGTTTAATAACTTAAATATTCATTTAAAAAAATATTTATTTATTTATTTATTAATATACTTATTATCCTTGTGTTTAATGTAATATGATAAATATGATGTCACATTACACAATTTCCACCCACGTAATAACTTAAACTATTTTTATATTAGTCCCATTGGAAGACTTTGTAGAGCCTTAAAAATGTTTATAATATTAGTCTCATTGGAAGGCTTGGTATAGCTTTAAAAATGTTTATAAACATGTTTGCATATAATTTTGATTAGTTTTGGAAGACTTAGTATAACCATAATTTTTTTTCAATATTAATTAGTAGTTCAACATGTAATAGTAAATAAAATAAATATATTAATCAATTACTTTCAAGTCCTTAAAAAAATTAATAATTTAGAAATAAAAATAACCATGGTATATAATAATAACTAAAATAAATATATTAATTAATTACTTTCAAATTCTTATAAGAAAATTATTAGAGATATAACATTTACCTATGTAATAAAGTTATTTTGGTGATTTTAGATTAAAATATTGGGGTTTTCGTCTCCTAAGGTTAGGGTTTTGGTCTCTCAATCTCTTTATAAAAGTGATGACCTTCATTGTAATATTGTACCGTTTAATAATAATACCGTTTAGTGTTTATGGAGATCATGTTTTTAGTATCGTAACCTTACCTAGGGTTTATTTGATTCTCGTAATATGGTATCAAGCAGGTTGGTCAGAGGCCGAAGCTTGAAGATCAGAGCTGAGGAAGGAAGTACGTCGGATTTTGCTTAATTGTGTGAGAGATTGGAGAAGAGTCGAGGGTCGAAGGTTGAGTTACTAGTCATGCCCGCAAAGGAGAACTAGGGTTGCTTGACATAATAAAATGAGAGTCGAATAACCACTAGAGAATACAAGAGCCATGAATTGAGTTTCCATCTCTTGCCATGATTTGGCCCAGCCGCCATTTTTAAGAACAAATATGACATTTGAAATATAACGACCATCGTTTTTTCATATAAAACGTAGCCACCATGAAAGAAGGAGCCACTGCCACTCACATAGCCATCGTATCAAAGTAGAGGAAGCAATCATCAGTTTTGGAGCCACTGCTATGACATCAGGAAGAAGGAGGGTTTCAAAGAAGTGTCGCCACATAACACACAAAAAAAAGAGTTTCCATCAAATGTCATAGCAGAGCTGTCATAATAGAGTTGCATAAGCAGACAATTCATTTTCACAACTCGTCATCTTGGCTAAAGGATTCAACACAGAAGAGGATTCTGTCATTTATAAGGGAGTTTGACTAGCATTGTTGGTAAGTATCAGACTTTTCTTTTCCTTCTTTTAGTTTGCATGGATAATCCAGAGAGCATAAACGATAAACCATGAGTCCTCCCTTTTGTAATCCAGGAAACCATAGAGATAGTAGTGCAAGTGGTCTTGAAATGGATTAAATCAAAGGTTAAGGAAGAGAAATCACAACCCGCAGGACACAACATGCTTATTTGTTTGTGCTTTATGATGGAAAAACTCCCTGCTAATTTAAAAATGATATCTTATATCCTGATATCTCATCCTCTTTTTCCTTTTGATGGAAGCCAAAAGACATGTTTGATTGTTGATGATAGAAAAGAGGGTTTAAATGTCAAGGTAGTTGAGAACATGATTAAGGATGAGGGTTTACCCATTTCAAAAGTCTTTCAATATAAGACATTCAGGAATAATATTAAGCTTGCTCCGTCTTTTGATCTATTTATGGCCAATAAAATTGTATTTTCCGAGGTCACCAATTTATTGGGATTAACTTTTTTTTCGAAGAAAATTCGTAACTCGATCCCCACGGATTTGACCCATGGGCAATGGAGGGGATGGATGGAGTCTGCTTGTACTTCAACAATAGATCAACAAGATCAACAAAAGATGAAGGAAATAAAATTCTACTATTGCAAGACGCTGGGTTATACATATTGGAATTGTAGACAACAAACCAATGACGTTCGTAAGGGAAAGGTAAAAAATAGACAACATATAGTGAGTGTAATGATGATTGAATATCCATCAGATGTTGATTGTGGTGAAGAATCTACTGAAGAAAATGGATTTTATGCATTTTAGGAAGCCCACACTTTGAAGATAGGAAGGGATCAATTAACAAATCAAAATGGATTGTTTCCTAGTTAGTTCAAAAGTTGTGGATATAGGGAAAGATCGCTCATTAGTTGGAGAAACATGCATGTGGATTATTGTCTAGTAATTGACTTCGAGAGATTCGTGATTCGGGAATTTGGGGAGGTGGAATTTGAGAACTCAGGAATTCAACTTAGCAGCTACACTGTTATGAGGGTTATGAAGTAGCTTGATGGAGCTCAAACTAGTCTGGGAACTGTGTTCAAAGAATAAGATTCTAAAGGATGGTACTAATGTTTAGTATTCAGTTTATATGTTTTACATTTAGTATATGTATTTGATTTTGGTTTGTTATCTTTTAACATTGTACACCTTATGGGGGAGGTATTAGAGATATAAGGCTTACCCATGTAATAAATTCACTTTAGTAGTTTTAGGTTAAAAGATTAAGGTTTTCATTGGGGTTTTGGTATCTCAAGCTCTTTATAAGAGTAAGAACCATCATTACAATATCGTACCGTTTAATAATATTATTTAATGTTTATGGAGATCATGTTTTCAATATCATAACCCTACCTAAATTTTTTTTTTCTTATAATAAAAATCAAAACTCTAAAAATAACCCAAACTTTAAATTAGTAAATCTTTTTATCACAATCTTTAAATATTTTACTATTATTATATAATTATACTCTTTTACATTATTAACAGTTTTTCATCATGAAAGGTACACAACTAAAATACATGACGATATGAAAAAAAATAATTTTATAAATCCTACAAACAACCAAAATGCATGATTTTTTTTTATGATTAAAAAACAACTTAATTCATTTTATTTAAAAAATTAATAATTGTCATTAATAAATCTAAGGATTATATATTTTGTTTAATTTTATTTATTTTAAAATTAATATTGCATCATAAATACTATTATTTTTTAGGTTTGCATCACATTTTAATTTTAATGTCATATTATTATGTATTTTAATATTAAATTGTTTTTTAATTATATTATATTATGAGGGTGCAAAATTATAGCTAAAATGTTTTTGGAAATTAAAAAAAATATGTTTTTGGAAATTAAAAAAATTATAATTCTTTAAATGTTTTTTTTTTTTAATATAAAATATTATTTATCAATAATTAATATTATTTTTAAAACTTTATTTATTTTTTATTTTAATTGAATTAATAATTTAATATAAAAAATTTAATCATAGTTTTATAATTTTTTTTATTTAATCTTATAATTTTAAATTAATGATTTTTTTAATAAACCATATTTTTCTTGTTTTCATTTCTCAATTGTTTTGCATTGTTTTTTTTTATGTTATTCATTTTACATAGTTAAGAATTAGGAAAAGGGAAGGAAACTTGTGTTTACTTGCTTTGAAACTCGACGTTTTAATCCCCAAGCTGGGATCATCTTCAGGAGGGCAAACTCACAAATTAAAAATGTATCTTTCTTGAGAAATAAATAATAATAATCCTTTTTATGTTGAAGGTCATCTTTGTAGCCGACCCATTGCTTTGGTTATTTGGATTATTATTCATTTTAATGAGATGCAGGGCTAGCTTCCAAGCTTCACTGATATTTAAACCCTCGTCAATATTTATATTATTCATGTTTAGCTCGATTTCTAGGGATTCCCATATCTTTATTTTTCCATAATGTTATAGTTTAGCGATGATCTTAGTATCCTTGATACATATGTGGTGTCTAGTGTTTTGTGAGTGTTTGGATAAAGCAAATTTATTTGTTCTATTGTGTCTAATGTCATCACAATGCTCTTTCAACCTTACTTGAAATGATCTTCTTGTTTCGCCGATATATTGCTTACCATAGGAGCATGGGATATAGTATACACCTTTTTGCAGTCTTGGGTTTATGGCATCTTTTGCGTGATATAACATTTTCCTTAGGGTGTTAGGCGGAGAAAATGATACTTCAATATTACCTTTCTTCATAATCCTTGCAATTTTCTTAGTGGTGCCTTTAATGTATGGGAGGTTTATGTTTTTACCTTCCTCATTATCATTGTTCCTAATATGTGGTCCTCTCCTTGCTTTTGAGAGATCCATATTAAACTATTTTTCTTGGTATGCATTCATTTTGGACACATTCTCTATGTATTTTAGTTCTCTTTCAATGTGCTCATCATCGGATATCCTGAGCGCCAGGGTGAATAGCGTGTTAATGACCTCGAGTTTTTGACTCGGATGGTGGTGAAAATTAGTATGAAGATAATGGTTTGTGTGAGTTCTTTTCCAATAGACCTGGTGTGTTAAGGAGCCATTGTTCTTCTTTGATATGAGGAATTCTAGAAAAGGTATGCTACTGTTTGCTTCTAATTCCATAGTAAATTTTATGCTTTTTGTTTGGTTATTTATACGATAAAAAAATATAGCTAAGATCTCTCTTCCATGCGGCCAAATGACTTGGGTATCGTTGACGTATATTTTCCATAGTTTTGGTTTTCAAGGATAGGAATGAATTGCCTTCTTTTCAAAATTTCCCATGTATAAATTAGCTACCACCAGGGATAATGGGGATCCCATTGCCACCCCTTCAATTTGTTCAGAAAAGCACCCCCAAAAGCTAAAATATGTTGATTTTAAGCATATTTTGACCAATTATGTTGTGTCCTCATATGTGATTTCACTAATGACCTTGATTGCATCTTCCATTAGATTTTTTTTGAATAATGAGACAATGTCAAAACTCAACAATAACTCACCCTCTTCTAATGTTACATTCTTCATTTGCTCAACGATTTTTGTAGAATCCCTAATGAAAGACAAAGTGTGCCCAACCATCCCTTTAAGCTTATTCACAAGGATTTTTTCTGGCTTGTAAGTGGTGGAGCCAATGGTGTTTACTATCAACCTCAACGATATGTTATCCTTGTGTACCTTCAACGATCCATAAATACTGGGGACTATGAAGTTCTTTGGTGAAAATTTTACTTTTGTTTCTTCCTCAAGAGAAGAATTCTTTGTTTCTGAGGATACCTCCTTTTCAACTTTCTTACTTGGGTCACCACTTAGTTTCTTATAACTAGTTGTGGATAGATGTTCCATCATTTTGTGTTCATACTCGTCTTTGTCCATCACTACCGTGGCGTTTCCCTTATCATCTCTTAGAACCATAATATTATTATTGTCCCTAAGTTTCTAATGCAGTCACCTCATCCCTGGTTAAGTTTCTTTGTGGTGGTTTTTCTCTTCTTATAACTACAATGCATTCTTGTCTTAGATCCTCTGCTTTATCCACTGGGAGACTATAGATCGAGTTTTTTTTATTGCATATTAACCTATTTACTAGAATCTTCTCCAAGGCAACAATACAATTGAGACCACACATAGGGTTTTAAGTTACAGTCTCAATTTTGTTGTTTTCCCGGAGAAGATTCTAGTAAAGAGGTTAATATGCGATACATAAAACTTGGTCTACGGTCTCCCAATGGATAAAGCAGATGAACTAAGAAAAGAATATGTCATGGTTATAAGAAGACCAAAACTGCCAACATCCGATAAGTAAAACAATTACCAAAGAACTCCATAGTCCCGAGGATTTATGGATCATCGAAGGTACATAAGGATAACGCACCATTGAGGCTAATAGTAAACACCATTGGCTCTCCCACTTATAAGCTGGAAAAATTCCTTGCAAATAAGCTTAAAGGGATGGCTAGGCACACTTCATCTTTCGTTAGGGATTCTACAAAAATGGTTGAGCAAATGAAGAATGTAAGATTAGAAGAGAATGGCTTATTGCTGAGTTTTGACGTTGTCTCACTATTCACAAAAAATCTAGTAGAATATGCAATCAAGGTCATTAGTGAAATAACATAGGAGGACACAACAAAATTGGTCAGAATATGCTTAAAATCGACATATTCTAGTTTTCAGGGGTGCTTTTATGAACAAATTGAATGGGTGGCAATGGGATCCCCATTATACCCAATGGTAGCTAATTTATACATGGAAAAATTTGAAAAACAAACAATTGATTCCTATCCTCATAAACCAAAATTATGGAAAAGATACGTCAATGATACACATGCCATTTGACCGCATGGAAGAGAGGGCCTAACTAGATTTTTTGATCATATAAATAACTAAGCAGGAAGCATAAAATTTACTATGGAATTAGAAGCAAAAAACAACATACCCTTTCTAGACATCCTCATATCAAAGAAGAACAATGGCACGTTAGCACACCAGGTATATCAGAAAAGAATTCACATAGACCATTATTTGAATGCTAATTCTCACCACCATTAGACTTAAAAACTTGGGGTCATTAACACGTTAGTCACCCGGGCAGTCAGGATATCTGATGATGAACACAATGAACAAGAACTAAAACACCTGGAGAATGTGTTCAAAATGAATGGATACAAGGAAAAACAATTCAATATGGCTGTCTTAAAAGCCATGAGAGGATCGCGTATTAGGAACAATGAGGAAGGTAAAAAAAAAAAAACCCCATACATTAAAGGCATCACTGAGAAAATCACAAGGATTATGAAGAAAAGTAATATTAAAGTATCATTTTCTCCATCTGGCACCCTAAGGAAAATGTTAGATCACAGAAAGGATTCCATAAACCCGAGATTGCAAAAAGGTGTATACTCTATCCCATGCTCATGTGGTAAGAAATATATTAGCGAAACATGAAGATCATTTCAAGTAAGGTTGAAAGAAAACTATGCTGACATTAGACACAATAGAATAAATAAATCCGCTTTAGCCGAACACTCTCTAAACATTGAACATCACATATGTATCAAGGATGCTAAGATGATTGCTAAACTAGAACATTATGGAAAAAGAAAGATGTGGGAAGCCCTAGAAATCAAGCTAAATGGGAATAATATAAATAGAGACAAGGGTTTAAAGATTAGTGAAGCTTGGAAGTCAGTCCCGCATCTCATTAAAATGAATAATAATCCAAATAACTGAAGCAATGGGTTGGCTACAAAGATGACCTTCAACATAAAGAGGATTATTACTATTTATTTCTAAAGAAAGATATGTTTTTAATTTATGAGCTTGCTCTCCTAAAGATGATTCCAACTTGGGGATTGAAACGTCGATTCAAAGCAACTAAATGCAAGTTTAATATGTTTATACAACCTTCACAAATGTATAAAAATCATTTAAAAAAAGTTACTCTAGAATTGATTTTAAAACCTAAATATATTTTTCAAAATAAAAAAATTAATGAATAAAATTAAAAACTTTTAATTGTTAATTGAAATCACCAATTTAATGAGAGAATAGGAGGATGTGGCAATGGAAAATTTGATGAATCATAGAGGTGGTGTCAATGGAGAAATGCCTTAAATACACAAAAATCATGGGCATTGATACCATTTTCAAAATGAGTAATGTTTTACACAACCTTACATGTCGTGACTAAATAAATGGAAAACATAGACATTGATACCATTTTCGAAATAGTTTTTTCCTTACATAACCTTACATGTACATGCCCATGACATGTCTATCACAATCGTTCTAATAAATTGTAAAACAAATTATATGGAATCAAATATAAAGTCCATAAGACCATGATGCTATCACATGTAAATATCAATTTTATGAGGCATTATCATCCACCATTATAAGCCATACTCATTGTCGTCAACATCCATAACCTGTTGTCCCATGAAGAATCATCGTCTATCATGTTAAGTCATATTCATTATTCTAAACATCCACAACAACAATGTAATCAATGTGTCATCCAAAACCTATACCACCAAAATTATATGAAAAAAACAAAAACCTATACAATCTATCACCAAAATTATATAAAAAAAAGACGCTATGCATAAATATTTGAAAAGTAGTAGAATGTAACCCAAAAATGATTATTACACATTTTAAATGTTGGAATACTGAGAGGTGGGGGGGGGGGTGAATCGGTATGAACACTTTTTACCACTTTCAATCACAATATATAAACTTCAACTTTATCAACAATATATCATTTATTATTGCATCCAATATATCATGAGCATATAACCATAAGCAATACAATTCAACAATATCACATCAGATACATAGTACACCAGAATTTACGTGGAAACTCAGATGAGAGAAAACCACATAATGCTTTCTGTTAGAGTTAGAAGTCACTCCTGGATTGCAGCAGGAGTAGAGCCCGACGCCCATCAGTTTATGTCACAATTTGTGTATAAAAGTGGTGATCGAATGGAAGTAAACTCAAAATGATATTGTTTCAACTCCGAAACTAGGCCAGGCATGCATAGGCAAGTGAGATCTTAGATAAACTTCAGACATTGAGTTGTAGTGAGGGTGAGTAGGGGGAAGACTTGTATCAGAGAGATGCAAAGGTTTGTCGTAAACATCAGGTTTCTAACAGACTGTAGGAGAGGGCGTCTAAACGCAAGATATTCTTACATTCAAATGCAAAAAACCAGGGAATACACTAATGCCACAATAAATCCTTTATCATAACATAATTGCCATAATTCATGTGAATCAGTCAATCATGAACTCCCTCAGCATGAGATGAAAACTAGATGGGGGAAGAAAACTGTCTGTTATTAAACAAGAAATCTTACATACAGATGCATAACCAAAGAACTAGAATGTCTGTTAAAACTTTACAATCTGGAGCTTCGCTTTACCATTGATACTTTGAAAAATATCAAAACTAAGTATATATACTCCTAAACATTTGCCCGACACAGACCTACTTAGACTTTCGGGATGAGGAGTCTCTTCAATCAAATCTGATCTGCACTCATTTGTCATACACCACCTTAATTCTGCATGGCTCGCGCCAGGGGGTAGCTGAGCCCTTAAATGCTGAATTAGCATGCACAGGCTTCCCTGGTGAGTCGAGGACTCGGCGTGGCTTCCATGGAAAGAACCAGTACAGAGGACCATCTCGGGTAGACTTTCAGCCAGGACATCCATACCTTGCAATTAATGAGTGAGACGAGGTTTCAACCACCCTCTCTCTTCTTCATTTGTTCCAAGCAGGTATTGGGATTTAGATCACGTCGAATCGACATCTGGAGAACACAGTGCCCCCCTTATGAAACTCAACTCGATGCTTTTGGCCTCTTTTGTACAGCCCTTTCTACTCCCTCAAGTGATCGCGGGCCGTGATCCTATACCTATCTTCAAAGGTGCTTTCGGCGTTTCGGGTTTCGTGGATAGGAAGGAGTAGGTATTTTCTCTTCCAAGTCGCGATGGGCGAAATGCTGGGAGGGCCTAACGGTCACCACACATCCCCCACTGATCTAGTGGTTCTGAACTAATTCCGTAATACTGTGGGCTCGGGTCCGAGACGTCTTCGCCGCTTCGTGCTTCGAGGATATGAAAAAGATGCTCCTTGTGCTTCGAAATTGCGATGGGCAAAAAGGCGAAGAACCTAATTGTGCACCATGTGTTCCTCCGGGATGAATGACTAAGATCGCTCTTGGCGCTTTGAGACCTGTCTTTCCAAATGATAAACATTAGTGCCCCTCCTCCAGGTCTGCTCCTTTGTGACCAGGTGCCAAAACCGTGGGCCCGATTCTGTGCGCTTTCGACATTTTGGTATTCGAGGTTTCGAGATGTGAAATGACGAGGAGCGCTTACCCCTCGAACTCCCGAATGCCGACATGGCACGGATGTGCGTCGCGTGTCCTTAAGATGAATGGCCGAGGTAGCATTTGTTATTTAAAAGGGGGTTTCCTTCATTCCCAGGCTCGCTTGACATGACCTGGTTCTAGGACCGTGGGCTCTGCTCCAAAGGTGCCCTCGACCTTTCGCCAATCGACAATTTCAGCTGCAATGAATGGGAGGTCCCTTGTCTCCCGAAACACCGATCCCCGCAATGATGACTGGCTTCCACCTGTCCCAATTGGATCGGACGACCCAAATCCGTCTTGAACTATGGGTGCTACCTTTTGTGCTAAATCTCAGGCAACTTGACAGCCCCGAAATCCCGGTGACCGTTGATTAGCTTTATAAATGGATCTCGGCTGCTGACAACAAAAATTTGCCTGCTCGCTTGACTTGTAACCGGAAAATAGACTCTTCTGTGCTGCTCTTAGGCGCTTCCCATGCAACCTGCAAACCTGGGTACTTTTGTGCCCAAGGCAAAAATTGTTGCTAACACTTTCTTATATATATATATATATATATATATATATATATATATATATAT
>JZKD02S1882795.1:63786-79382 GCA_000966675.3 Picea glauca | reverse complement strand
TGTACATATTGTTGATCCCCTAATGTCCTACCATTGGTGAGTCATGGTATGCCTGCGATATCTTTGCCTTGAAGGCCGATCTAGGAACCAAAAAGATTCGGTCCTTATAGTAGATGAGGTCATTTATAAATTTGAAATTATACTCTTCTACCTTCCCATCCAATAGCTGACATGTGAACTGATCCTTTGCATACTCCATCTCCAGATGGTCTTTCCAGTCAACTGCTACCCCTATCATGGAAAAGATGGATGGTCTCCTAGATAACGCACCAGCCACCATATTGTTCTTCCCTTTGACAAATTCAATGTCAAAATCGTAGGTCTATATTCTGCTTACACATTTCTTCTACCTCTCATTCAAATCCTTCTGCTCCAATAGATATTTGAGGCTATTATGATCTGACTTGACCACAAACCGGGAACCAACCAAGTATTGTCGGAATTTGGCTAGTGCATGCATGATAGCCAGCATTGCTTTGTCATAAATGTTGTAGAGTAGCTCGGGACCCCTGAGTTTCCGACTTTCATAGGCATGGGGGTGTCTCTTCTGCATCAGTACGACCCCTATTCCTTCCCCGGAGGCATCACACTCCAAGGTAAAAGGAAGGATGAAATCTGGAAGGGCTAAGACTGGGCACGTGCTCATCACTTCCTTCATCTTATCCATCATTATATGAGCCTCCTTGTCCCACTTGAAGGCTCCTTTCTTATTCAAATCGGTCAAAGGTGCACACAGCTGAGAAAATCCTTTGACAAACTTCCTATAATACGTGCACATGGTTGTAGTTTATCTTCTCCACTCCTTTTTATGGAAGCCTGCCTGTATGGTTGGAGCCTTAAGTAAACCAAGTCACCAACCTCAAAGGTACAATAAACTATGTGCTTGTCCGCTTGGACCTTTTGCTAGTTCTGTGCTTTCTGGATATGATCCTTCAACTCACTAAGAATGTCTTGGCTCTGTTGTATCCAATCATGTACCATGGGTGTCTTGTTGTCACCAAAAGCGATCTCCCCAAAAGATAAAGGATCGTAGCCATACAAGGCCCTGAATGGTGACATGCCCATGGACGTATGTTGGGTGGTGTTGTAGCAGTACTCTCCTAGGTGCAACCATCTAGCCCATGCTTTTTGCTGTCCTGCCACATAATTTATGAGATAGACTTCCACCCACTTGTTGACTATCTTTGTCTGTCCATCTGTCTGACGGTGATAGTTGGTGCTAGGGGTCAAAGCCATACCAACCAACCTGAATAATTCCTGCCAGAATGTGCTCATGAACCTGCTATCCCTGTCGCTGACAATGGTCTTAGGTAGGCCGTGCAACCTGAAAATCTCTCTAAAGAATAGTTTGGCCACTTGTGAAGCACTGAAGTCAATAGCTATGGCGAAGAAGTGTGTGAACTTTGTCAACCTGTCCACTACTACAAAAATGCAGTCCTTCCCTTGTGTCTTTATCAACCCGGTGATGAAATCCATGGATATGCTCTCCCATTTATGCTCCAGAATGGGTGAGGGTTGTAGTAGTCATGCTGAGTGTGTGTGTTCATCTTTGTTCTCCTGACATGTAGTGCACTCCTTGACGTGCTTAATCACATCCTCCTTGAGACCCTTCCAAGAGAATCTTTCTCTCACCTGCCTATATGTCTTGTTGATCCCCTAATGTCCTACCATTGGTGAGTCATGGTATGCCTGCAATATCTTAGCCTTGAAGGCCGATCCAAGAACCAAAAATATTCTGTCCTTATAATAGATGAGGTCATTTATAACTTTGAAATTATCATCTTGTACCTGCCCATCCAATAGCTGGCATGCGAACTGATCCTTTGCATACTCCATCTCCAGATGGTCTTTCCAGTCAACTGNTCCACTACTACAAAAATGCAGTCCTTCCCTTATGTCATTGGCAACCCGGTGATGAAATCCATGGATATGCTCTCCCATTTATGCTCCAGAATGGGTGAGGGTTGTAGTAGTCCTGTTGGGTGTGTGTGCTCATCTTTGTTCTCCTGAAATGTAGTGCACTCCTTGATGTGATTAATCACATCCTCCTTGAGGCCCTTCCAAGAGAACCTTTCTCTCACCTGCATGTACGTCTTGTTGATCCCCTAATGTCCTACCATTGGTGAGTCATGGTATGCCTGCAATATCTTAGCCTTGAAGGCCGATCCAGGAACCAAAAGGATTCGGTCCTTATAGTAGATGAGGTCATTTATAACTTTGAAATTATCATCTTCTACCTGCCCATCCAATAGCTGGCATGTGAACTGATCCTTTGCATACTCCATCTCCAGACGGTCTTTCCAGTCAACTGCTACCCCTGTCATGGACAAGATGGATGGTCTCCTGGATAACGCATCAGTCCCCACATTATTCTTCCCTTTGACAAATTTAATGTCAAAATCATAGGCCTGTATTCTACTTACCCATTTCTATTGCATCTCATTCAAATCCTTTTGCTCCAATAGATATTTGAGGTTGTTATGATCTGACTTGACCACAAACCAGGCACCAACCAAGTATTGTCGAAATTTGGCTAGTGCATGCATGATAGCCAACATTTCTTTGTCATAAATTTTGTAGAGTATCTCAGGACCCCTGAGTTTCTAACTTTCATAGGCAAGGGGGTGTCTATTCTGCATCAGTACGACCCCTATTCCTTCCCCAGAGGCATCATAGTCCAAGGTAAAAGGAAGGCTGAAATCTGGAAGGGCTAAGACTGGGCACATACTCATCACTTCCTTCATATCATCCATCATTATTTGAGCCTCCTCGTCCCACTTGAAGGCTCCTTTCTTAGTCAAATCGGTCAAAGGTGCACACAGCTGAGAAAATCCTTTGACAAACTTCCTGTAATATGTGCACATGCCCATAAATCCTCTCAATTCTGTGAGTTTCTTAGAAGTAGGCCATTCCATGATGGCTTGTATTTTCTCCTGATGTACATGTACCCCTTTTGACCCTATAATGTGTCCTAAATAGAGGACCTTTGTCATTCCAAACTCACATTTGGACTCCTTAGCATACAATTACTATTCCTCCATGATTGACAAAATCTGATCCACATGCCTTAGATGCTCCTCCCACGTCTTGTTGCAGATAAGCAAGTCATCAAAAAATAACAACGAGTACTTCCTCAGATGCTTGTTGAACACATGGTTCATACATGATTGGAATGTAGCAGGGGCGTTGGTTAAGCCAATGGGCATCACCAAAAACTCATAATGGTCGTAATGACATCTAAAAGTTGTTTTTGAGATGTCTTGCTCCCTCATCTTGATCTGATGATAACCAGAACGAATATCAATCTTAGTGAAATAGATGGCCCCATGCAATTCGTCCAACAGTTCATCAATCCTTCGTATCGGATACCTATTTTTGATGGTCTTTTTATTCAAGGCCCTGAAGTCAATGCACATCCTCATAGTGCCATCTTTCTTCTTCACCAGCACTACTGAAGAAGCAAAAGGGATACTGTTGGGCCTGATGTGCCCCATGTCCAAAAGTTCCTTTATGGACTTCTCTATCTCATCCTTTTACTTCTTAGGATGTCTGTATGGTGTGGTAATAACTGGTTTGGCCCCTTCCTCTAGCTCAATAATGTGCTCAAACCCCCTATCTGGTGGTACCCCTGAAGGAATAGGCCCAAACACCTTGTGGTGTTTGTCAAGGATTTCTTTGATCTCTGGGGTGTAGTGAACCTTGCCCTGCTCATCCATACGTGTTACAATCCTGCATTCTGCTACATATACTATCCCCTCTCTCCAAAAGATAGCCTCCATCCTCTTGGCCATGACTACCTTTGCAGCATTCCCTGTCATACCCTGGAGCACTACCTTTCGTCCACCCTCCTCTATGAATGATATTTCCATGGTTTTGTAGTTGGTAGTGATAGGTCTCAATGTGCTGAGCCACTAAAATCCTAGGATGATGTTGGTGTCCAGAAGGTCCATCACATAGACGTCCTGTATCATCTCATGCCTACCCAAGGTAAGCTTCATGCCCAAAATGTATCTATCACAGGGAATAGTGCTTCCTCTTGCAACATCCACTTTGAATCCTTCAAATTCTACTGTGGGTATGTGCCTCCTCTTCAGTAATGTTGAATCAATGAACTTGTGGGAATCTCCTCCATCAATCAAAACCGAAACTCTCTGTCCCTACAAGACCCCCCTCATTCGGAACGTGTTATACTTGGGCACTCCATTGATAGATGCCAGGGTGGCCATACTATCTTGTCCTATGATATGTTCCTCCTTTACTGCCTCAGTGGTTTCTGCCTCCATGTTCTGTATCTGGACGACCTCATCTTCCTCCTCGTTGTCTGAAGTGACCTCAATGTAGTGCACTTGACCCCAACCCATGCATTTGTGTGTTGGGTTCCATGGTTCTTTGCAAGTGAAGAAAAGTTGCTTCCATCTCAACTCCCTCCTGGCGTTCTCATCCACTCTGCCACGGCCCTTGTCAAAACCCCTTGGGTCACATCCTCCCTGATTCACTGGAGGTATTTGGTCTCTTCCTCCACTGTTAAGAGGTGGTCTGGGTATGAATTTTGGTTTTATAGTTGGTCCCAAATCCCTCGTCTTCCAGATAGCCTCCTGTAGGTTGGTAGGCTTGAAATCCTTTACCCAACCCTTCAACGGTTCCATCAACCCCTCAGTGAAGAGCATCATGAGTTTGGTTTGCGAAATGTCTTGCACCATTACTACCAACCTCTAAAATTCTTCAATATACATCTTAGCCATGCCAGTTTGTTTAAGATGTGTGAGCTCCCGGAAGTGTAGCTCAAGATCCCCTTGATCAAACCTATTCATGAGTCTCTGAGTAAATTCTGGGTAGGGTACTATTTGATTGTGGCCTAATGTGGTGAGTCCATGATACCACCAATCATGATCCTTTCCCTCCAAGTACATAGCGGCAAACCTAATGGCTTCCATCTCTCTCATGGGGTTAAGCTGCAGGTAGGTATCCAGCTTTTGTACCCAAGCTTGTGCTGTCATCTTGGCCGTACCATCAAAATATGCAATCTCTATATTCCCTGCCTTTCGTTCAAACTCAAAATTTCCCCTGTGGTTTGGCCTAGGTTGATTTCTGAACCTGAGTTGGCAATACTAATCCAGGGTCATCTATCTTTGGATCCTCATATCCAAACTATAGTACTCCTTGGTACACCTCGTCATTTGTTCAACAAAGTCCTCCACTTGTTCCTGTTGCCCTTGCTCATCTGTGAATGTGGGCATGTATGGCCTAGGGTTAGCCCGGCTACCCAAATGCCAACCTAGTTGTTCATCTGTGAACGTGGGCATGTATGGCCTAGGATTGACCTTGCTACCCATCTGACCATGGGATGTGCCTCCTCCCAAACTTGCTTCTGATCTGGGGGCTTTCTCCGAGTTATATCTGATCTCCTCATGGACTCCACTAGATCCACCAGCCTCCTTATTCCCATATGTATCAGGGTCCTTCCCTTGATGGGTCACTTTCATCAGAAGTTCATTTATCCAGGATTGGTTCTGGTTCATCTTCTGTAGGTTCTCATCAACCTTCTTCAAAGTTTCAGAAATTTCGGCCTGTCCCCTTCTGCTTGTTTCCTGATACTCATCTAAGTGTTTGACCAACTTCCTTTCTGTGAAATTTATGGTTTGCTGGAACTTGTCAAATTCGGCTGCTAAGAAGGCCAAGCCTTGAGGCTCACGATCATCCCCTGACCCTTCCATTTCAGCCTCTGTTTCACTACTGGGTTTCTTCCTTCGACCCATAAAGATTCCATTGTACCTCTGCATGCGTCGATCCCTCCACAGGTTTGGAGGATCGAAACTCTGATACCACTGTAATGATCCCAAGCCAATTTTTTTGCTAGGAACCACTAACTACCATTGATTTGTCTGATGTGCAGGTGTCTATTGAAGTTTTCCAATTATTTAAATGATGTTTATACCAAATTCATCCAATACACGCAAGATCACAATATAATCAAGATATAGAAAACACAAGCATAGATCTTACCTTTATTATAGAAGCATGAATCAGATACAATAGAAAGGGAAGATCTAGAATAATCCTCAGATGGCTCCAATAAATAACAAGTATGAGTTGCTACAAAATACTCCCACTGATACAAAACAAGCCTCCCAAAGGCTAAATAAGAAATGAAGATCAATACAAGCAGATCTGAATGCCAATCCCTCCAGTTGAAGAATGCCACGATCCAATAGAACGCTGAAACCCTCAATAAATTGGCCCAACTGAAAGAAGACTCCAAATGAGTCCAAACTCGGCCAGATGATAGATCAGGGTGATAGGATCACCCTCCTGAAGTCTCAAGCTGAACGTCCAAGGCAAACTCCTCCAAACTCTGAATCTTCTACTGAAGTTGTGCCCTCCTGGATGCCTGGAACCCTAGGTAATTCGGATCTGATGAGAAAGGCCTTCAAATGACCTAAAACTCCCCAGGAATGTAGATCGGGCTATGAAAACCCTGTAGGAGAAGTTTCAGACTCAAATTCCAGGTGAAGCTCTCTAGATCTGAGATTTACTGAATCATAGGATGCCTCCTTTGCCTCCAAGACGTCCCAATCTAAAGCTAAATATCTGATGGTGATAACTCTCCAGAAAAACCCTCAAAATGATGGTTGTGCCCTTGCAAATAAAACCCAAGTGTTAGAATGGACACAGGCTCTCCTGATAAGCTGGATCGAACTCTTCTCTTGGTGATGGTGTGCCCTTGCTGGAAACACAAGAACAGTACAACCCTGCTATCTTCTAAAGCGCTAGATGGAAATATGTTGAGAATAGAATGGTGTGGAGGAGTCTTTCATCCCCGAGACCAAGCTATGGAACAAGGTGAGTGGTTATTTCACCACTGAGTTGCTCACAAGGGTTGTACAACAAAACCCCCAGACTGAATGCTCAAGAGCAATAACAAGCAATATACCAAATCCAGAATGCCTAATAGGTGTGCCCCAGCCTTCTATTTATACTTTTTCGTCTATTCCTCTGTTGAGTTAGATTAACTCCCAAGGTTAACGTATATTCTTCTATTGAGTTATATTTTACTCCTTTTAACCTTTTCTCTTCAAGTCAACTTAAGAATATAACCTTAGTCTAGTTGACTTTCCCCTTCAGTGTGAGACTATGGCCTAGTGGGGACGCCCAGGCCACTAAGTCTTCTCATTACCTCTTAATCAAGAGGTGGGGGGAATTACAGTCTCCCCTCCTTGAAATTGCTTATCCTCAAGCAATTCCAAACCTGTTTCTCTTACCATGTGCTCCTTTTCCCATGTGGCATCCTCAATGGGAAAATCCTTCCATCTGATCAGGTACTCCTTGATGCTTTGGTTTCTGAGCCTCTTTTCTCAGACCTCTAATATCTCCTCCGGAATCAAAACAAGTTGTCCCTCCTCATCCATGGGAGGTAATACCTCAATGGGTCTAATGTGTTGGCCAAGGGATTTCTTAAGGCAGGAGACGTGGAAGACGTTATGTATTTTTCTTCCCTGTGAATGTTCCATCTCGTAAGCTACGACCCCTATCTTCCCGTTGATTCTATAGGGCCCAAAGAAATGTGGTTGTAGTTTATCTGCTCTACTCCTTTTTATGGAATCCTGCCTATATGGTTNCAACTGCTACCCCTATCATGGAAAAGATGGATGGTCTCCTGGATAACGCATCAGCCACCACATTGTTCTTCCCTTTGACAAATTTAATGACAAAATCATAGGCTTGTATTCTTCTTACCCATTTATGTTGCATCTCATTCAAATCCTTCTACTCTAATAGATATTTGAGGTTGTTATGATCTGACTTGACCACAAACCGGGCACCAACCAAGTATTGTCGAAATTTGGCTAGTGCATGCATGATAGCCAGCATTTCTTTGTCATAAATATTGTAGAGTAGCTCAGGACCCTTGAGTTTCTAACTTTCATAGGAAAGGGGGTGTCTCTTTTGCATCAGTACAACCCCTATTCCTTCCCCGGAGACATCATAGTCCAAGGTAAAAGGAAGGCTGAAATCTGGAAGGGCTAAGACTGGGCACGTACTCATCACTTCCTTCATCTTATCCATCGTTATTTGAGCCTCCTCGTCCCACTTGAAGGTTCCTTTCTTAGTCAAATCGGTCAAAGGTGTACACAACTGAGAAAATCCTTTGACAAACTTTCTGTAATATGTGCACATGCCCAAAAATCCTCTCAATTCCGTGAGTGTCTTAGGAGTAGGCCATTCCATGATGGCTTGTATTTTCTACTGATGTACATGTACCCATTTTGACCCTATAATGTGTCTTAAATAGATGACCTTTGTCATTCCAAACTGACATTTGGACTCCTTAGCATACAGTGACTATTCCTCCATGATTGACAAAATCTGATCCACATGCCTTAGATGCTCCTCCCACGTCTTGTTGTAGATAAGCAAGTCATCAAAAAATAACAACAGGTACTTCCTCGGATGCTTGTTGAACACATGGTTCATACATGATTGGAATGTAGCAGGGGCGTTGGTTAAGCCAATGGGCATCACCAAAAACTCATAATGGTCGTAATGACATCTAAAAGTTGTTTTTGAGATGTCTTCCTCCCTCATCTTGATCTGATGATAACCAGAACGAAGATCAATCTTAGTGAAATAGATGGCCACATGCAACTCGTCCAATAGTTCATCAATCCTTGGTATCGAATACCTGTTTTTGATGGTCTTTTTATTCAAGGCCCTGAAGTCAATGCACATCCTCATAGTGCCATCTTTCTTCTTCACCAGCACTACTGAAGAAGCAAAAGGGATATTGTTGGGCCTGATGTGCCCCATGTCCAAAAGTTCCTTGATGGCCTTCTCTATCTCATATTTGTACTTCTTAGGATGTCTATATGGTGTGGTAATAACTGGTTTGGCCCCTTCCTCTAGCTCAATAATGTGCTCAAACCCCCTCTCTAGTGGTACCCCTGGAGGAATAGGCCCAAACACCTTGTGGTGTTTGTCAAGGATTTATTTGATCTCTGGGGTGTAGTGAACCTTGCCCTTCTCATCCATACGTGTTACAATCATGCATTCTACTGCATATACTATCTCCTCTCTCCGAAAGATGGCTTCCATCCTCTTGGCCGTGACTACCTTTGCAGCATTCCCTATCATACCCCGAAGCACTACCTTTCGTCCACCCTCCTCTGTGAATGACATTTCCATGGTTTTGTAGTTGGTAGTGATAGGTCCCAATGTGCTGAGCCACTAAACTCCTAGGATGATGTTGGTGTCCGGAAGGTCCATGACATAGATGTCCTGTATCAGCTCATGCCTACCCAAGGTAAGCTTCATGCCCGGAATGTATCTGTCACAGGGAATAGTGCTTCCTCCTGCAACCTCCACTTTGAATCCTTCAAATTCTACTGTGGGTATGTGCCTCCTCTTTAGTAATGCTGCATCAATGAACTTGTGGGAATCTCCTCCATCAATCAAAACCGAAACTCTCTATCCCTGCAAGACCCCCCTCATTCAGAACGTCTTATACTTGGGCATTCCACTGATAGATGCCAGGGTGACCATACTGTCATGTCCTGCAATATGTTCCTCCTCTACTGCGTCAGTGGTTTCTGCCTCCATGTTCTGTATCTGGCCGACCTCATCGTCCTCCTCGTTGTCTGAAGTGACCTCAATGTAGTGCACCTGACCCCAGCCCATGCATTTGTGTGCTGGGTTCCATGGTTCTTTGCAAGTGAAGAAAAGTTGCTTCCATCTCAACTCCCTCCTGGTGTTCTCATCCACTCTGCCATGGCCCTTGTCAAAACCCCTTGGGTCACGTCCTCCCTGATTCATTGGAGGTATTTGGTCCCTTCCTCCACTATTAAGAGGTGGTCTGGGTATGAATTTTGGTTTAGCAGTTGGTCCCAAATCCCTCGTCTTCCAGATAGCCTCCTGTAGGTTGGTAGGCTTGAAATCCTTTACCCAACCCTTCAACAGTTCCATCAACCCCTCAGTGAAGAGTATCATGAGTTTGTTTTGCGAAATGCCTTGCACCATTACTACCAACCTCTGAAATTCCTCAATATATATCTCAGCCATGCCAGTTTGTTTAAGCTGTGTGAGCTCCCGAAAGTGTAGCTCAAGATCCCCTTGATCAAACCTATTCATGAGTCTCTGAGTAAATTCTGGGTAGGGTACTATTTGATTGTGGCCTAATGTGGTGAGTCCATGATACCACCAATCATGAGCCTTTCCCTCCAAGTACATAGCGGAAAACCTAATGGCTTCCATCTCTCTCATGGGGTTAAGCTGCAGGTAGGTATCCAGCTTTTGTACCCAAGCTTGTGCTGTCATCTTGGTCGTACCATCAAAATATGGAATCTCTATAGTCCCTGCCTTTCATTCAAACTCAAAACTGCCCCTGTGGTTCGGCCTAGGTTGATTTCTGAACCTGAGTTGGCAATATTGATCCAGGGTCATCTGTCTTTGGATCCTCATATCCAAACTATAGTACTCCTTGGTACACCTCGTCATTTTTTCAACAAAGTCCTCCACTTGTTCCTGCTGCCCTTTCTCATCTGTGAATGTGGGCATGTATGGCCTAGGGTTATCCCGACTACCCAAATGCCAACCTAGTTGTTCATCTGTGAACATGGGCATGTATGGCCTAATATTGACCCTGCTACCCATCTGACCATGGGATGTGCCTCCTCCCAGACTTGCTTCCGATCTGGGGGATTTCTCCGAGTTATATCTGATTTCCTCATGGACTCCACCAGATCCACCAGCCTCCTTATTCCCATATGTATCAGGGTCCTTCCCTTGATGGGTCACTTGCATCAGAAGTTCATTTATCCGGGATTGGTTATGGTTCATGTTCTGCAGGTTCTCGTCAACATTCTTCAAAGTTTCGTAAATTTCGGCCTGCCCCCTTCTGCTTGTTTCCTGATACTCATCTAAGTGTTTGACCAACTTCCTTTCTGTGCAATTTATGGTTTGTTGGAACTTGTCAAATTCGGTTGCTAAGAAGGCCAAGCCTTGAGGCTCACGATCATCCCTTGACCCTTCCATTTCAGCCTCTATTTCACTACTGGGTTTCTTCCTCCGACCCATAAAGATTCCATTCTACCTCTGCATGCGTCGAGTCCTCCACAGGTTTGGAGGATCGAAGCTCTGATACCACTGTAATGATCCCAAGCCAAATTTTTTGCTAGGAACCACTAACTATCACTGATTTGTCTGATGTGCAGGTGTCTATTGAATTTTTCCAATTATTTAAATGATGTTTATACCAAATTCATCCAATACACGCAAGATCACAATATAATCAAGATATAGAAAACACAAGCATAGATCTGACCTTTATTATAGAAGCATGAATCAGATACAATAGAAAGGGAAGATATAGAATAATCCTCAGATGGCTCCAATAGATAACAAGTATGAGTTGCTAAAAAATACTCCCGCTGATACAAAACAAGCCTCCCAAACGCTGAATAAGAAATGAAGATCAATACAAGCAAATCTGAATGCCAATCCCTCCAGTTGAAGAATGCCACGCTCCAATAGAAGGCTGAAACCCTCAATAAATCGGCCCAACTGAAAGAAGACTCCAAATGAGTCCAAACTTGGCCAGATGATAGATCAGGGTGATAGGATCACCCTCCTAAAGTCTCAAGTTGAACGTCCAAGGAAAACTCCTCCAAACTCTGAATCTTCTACTGAAGTTGCGCCCTCCTGGATGCCTGGAACCCTAGGTAATTCGGATCTAATGAGAAAGGCCTTCAAATGCCCTGAAACTCCCCAGGAATGTAGATCGGGCTATGAAAACCCTATAGGAGAAGTTTCAGACTCAAATTCCAGGTGAAGCTCTCTAGATCTGAGATTTATTGAATCATAGGATTCCTCCTTTGCCTCCAAGACGTCCCAATCTAAATCTAAATATCTGATGGTGATAACTCTCCAGAGAAACTCTCAAAATGATGGTTGTGCCCTTGCAAATAAAACCCAAGTGTTAGAATGGACACAGGCTCTCCTGATAAGATGGATCGAACTCTTCTCTTGGTGATGGTGTGCCCTTGCTGGAAACACAAGAACAGTACGACCCTGCTATCTTCTGAAGGGGTAGATGGAAATATATTGAGAATAGAATGGTGTGGAGGAGTCTTTCATCCCCGAGACCAAGCTATGGAACAAGGTGAGTGGTTATTTCACCATTGAGTTGCTCACAAGGGTTTGTACAACAAAACCCCCAAACTGAATGCTCAAGAGAAATAACAAGCAATATACCAAATCCAGAATGCCTAATAGGTGCGCCCCAGCCTTCTATTTATACTTTTTCTTCTATTCCTCTATTGAGTTAGATTAACTTCCAGGGTTAACTTATATTCTTTTATTGAGTTATCTTTTACTCCTTTTAACCTTTTCTCTTCAAGTCAACTTAAGAATATAACCTTAGTCTAGTTGACTTTCCCCTTCAGTGTGAGACTATGACCTAGTGGGGATGCCCAGGCCACTAAGTCTCCTCATTACCTCTTAATCAAGAGGTGGGGGAAATTACAGTCTCCCCTCCTTGAAATTGCTTATCCTCAAGCAATTCCAAACCTGTTTCTCTTACCACGTGCTCCTTTTCCCGTGTGGCATCCTCAATGGGTAAATCCTTCCATCTGATCAGGTACTCCTTGATGCTTTGGTTTCTGAGCCTCTTTTCTTGGACCTCTAATATCTCCTCAGGAATCAAAACAAGTTGTCCCTCCTCATCCATGGGAGGTAATACCTCAATGGCTCTAATGTGTTGGCCGAGGGATTTCTTAAGGCAGGAGACGTGGAAGACGTTATGTATTTTGCTTCCCTGTGAATGTTCCAGCTCGTAAGCTACGACCCCTATCTTCCTGTTGATTCTATAGGGCCTAAAGAAATGTGGTTGTATTTTATCTGCTCTGCTCCTTTTTATGGAAGCCTGCCTATATGGTTGGAGCCTTAAGTAAAACAGGTCACCAACCTCAAAGGTACGATCAACTATGTGCTTATTTGCTTGGAACTTTTGCTGGTTCTGTGCTTTTTGGAGATGATCCTTCAACTCCTTGAGAATGTCTTGGCTCTGCTGTATCCAATACTACACCATAGGTGCCCTACTATCACCGAAAGTGATCTCCTCAAAAGATAAAGGATCATAGCCATACAAGGCCTTGAATGGTGACATGCCTATGGACGTATGTTGGGTGGTGTTATAGCAGTACTCTCCTAGGTGAAACCATCTAGCCCATGCTTTCTACTGTCCTGCCACATAATTTATGAGATAACCTTCCATCCACTTGTTGACTATCTCTGTATGTCCGTCCGTCTGAGGGTGATAGCTGGTGCTAGGGGTCAAATTCGTACCAACCAACCTAACTAATTTCTTCCAGAATGTGCTCATGAACCTGCTATCGTTGTCGCTGACAATGGTCTTGGGTAGGCCGTGCAACCTGAAAATATCTCTAAAGAATAGTTCGACCACTTATGCAGCATTGAAGTGAATAGCTATGGAGAAGCAGTGTGCGAACTTTTTCAACCTATCCACTACTACAAAAATGCAGTCCTTCCCTTATGTCATTGGCAACCCGGTGATGAAATCCATGGATATGCTCTCCCATTTATGCTCCAGAATGGGTGAGGGTTGTAGTAGTYCTGCTGGGTGTGTGTGCTCATCTTTGTTCTCCTGAAATGTAGTGCACTCCTTGATGTGCTTAATCACATCCTCCTTGAGGCCCTTCCAAGAGAACCTTTCTCTCACCTGTYTGTACATATTGTTGATCCCCTAATGTCCTACCATTGGTGAGTCATGGTATGCCTGCGATATCTTTGCCTTGAAGGCCGATCTAGGAACCAAAAAGATTCGGTCCTTATAGTAGATGAGGTCATTTATAAATTTGAAATTATACTCTTCTACCTTCCCATCCAATAGCTGACATGTGAACTGATCCTTTGCATACTCCATCTCCAGATGGTCTTTCCAGTCAACTGCTACCCCTATCATGGAAAAGATGGATGGTCTCCTAGATAACGCACCAGCCACCATATTGTTCTTCCCTTTGACAAATTCAATGTCAAAATCGTAGGTCTATATTCTGCTTACACATTTCTTCTACCTCTCATTCAAATCCTTCTGCTCCAATAGATATTTGAGGCTATTATGATCTGACTTGACCACAAACCGGGAACCAACCAAGTATTGTCGGAATTTGGCTAGTGCATGCATGATAGCCAGCATTGCTTTGTCATAAATGTTGTAGAGTAGCTCGGGACCCCTGAGTTTCCGACTTTCATAGGCATGGGGGTGTCTCTTCTGCATCAGTACGACCCCTATTCCTTCCCCGGAGGCATCACACTCCAAGGTAAAAGGAAGGATGAAATCTGGAAGGGCTAAGACTGGGCACGTGCTCATCACTTCCTTCATCTTATCCATCATTATATGAGCCTCCTTGTCCCACTTGAAGGCTCCTTTCTTATTCAAATCGGTCAAAGGTGCACACAGCTGAGAAAATCCTTTGACAAACTTCCTATAATACGTGCACATGGTTGTAGTTTATCTTCTCCACTCCTTTTTATGGAAGCCTGCCTGTATGGTTGGAGCCTTAAGTAAACCAAGTCACCAACCTCAAAGGTACAATAAACTATGTGCTTGTCCGCTTGGACCTTTTGCTAGTTCTGTGCTTTCTGGATATGATCCTTCAACTCACTAAGAATGTCTTGGCTCTGTTGTATCCAATCATGTACCATGGGTGTCTTGTTGTCACCAAAAGCGATCTCCCCAAAAGATAAAGGATCGTAGCCATACAAGGCCCTGAATGGTGACATGCCCATGGACGTATGTTGGGTGGTGTTGTAGCAGTACTCTCCTAGGTGCAACCATCTAGCCCATGCTTTTTGCTGTCCTGCCACATAATTTATGAGATAGACTTCCACCCACTTGTTGACTATCTTTGTCTGTCCATCTGTCTGACGGTGATAGTTGGTGCTAGGGGTCAAAGCCATACCAACCAACCTGAATAATTCCTGCCAGAATGTGCTCATGAACCTGCTATCCCTGTCGCTGACAATGGTCTTAGGTAGGCCGTGCAACCTGAAAATCTCTCTAAAGAATAGTTTGGCCACTTGTGAAGCACTGAAGTCAATAGCTATGGCGAAGAAGTGTGTGAACTTTGTCAACCTGTCCACTACTACAAAAATGCAGTCCTTCCCTTGTGTCTTTATCAACCCGGTGATGAAATCCATGGATATGCTCTCCCATTTA
Organism: Picea glauca; assembly: GCA_000966675.3. Taxonomy (NCBI): domain Eukaryota; kingdom Viridiplantae; phylum Streptophyta; class Pinopsida; order Pinales; family Pinaceae; genus Picea; species Picea glauca. The sequence goes on along the minus strand of JZKD02S1882795.1, from coordinate 64,153 downwards.
TGCTCCAGAATGGGTGAGGGTTGTAGTAGTCATGCTGAGTGTGTGTGTTCATCTTTGTTCTCCTGACATGTAGTGCACTCCTTGACGTGCTTAATCACATCCTCCTTGAGACCCTTCCAAGAGAATCTTTCTCTCACCTGCCTATATGTCTTGTTGATCCCCTAATGTCCTACCATTGGTGAGTCATGGTATGCCTGCAATATCTTAGCCTTGAAGGCCGATCCAAGAACCAAAAATATTCTGTCCTTATAATAGATGAGGTCATTTATAACTTTGAAATTATCATCTTGTACCTGCCCATCCAATAGCTGGCATGCGAACTGATCCTTTGCATACTCCATCTCCAGATGGTCTTTCCAGTCAACTG
>JZKD02S1882795.1:31825-63776 GCA_000966675.3 Picea glauca | reverse complement strand
TATATATATATATATATAAAATTAATGAATGAATTAGAATGAAATTTTTTTTTTATATATAAATTGCAATAATAAATTAAAAAGAAAAAAAAAAGATTATAAATCTATGTATATATAAAATTGTTATTTAAAAAAAATTATTTAGTCGATCTTCATTAAACACTTTTATAATTGACATGAAAATAATAACGGGAAGGACCTTTGGGGGTGTAAAGCTCACACTCCACAAATAATGGGTATGTGTTTTAATTCTTACCTTGAAAAATATGTTTAAGTTTACAACAATACAAGAATATGCCTAAGTCAAGAACTTGGGGTTTATTGGTGGGGGATCATGATTTTTACTCAGTCCACCAAAGATCAAATCTCATCGAGATTTAAACCCCTTCTGATAAGGCTCGAAAGGTAGGCGTTCCCCTTCTGATAAGACTCGAAAGGTGTCTCGACCCTTGCTGAGTCACAAGTTAGAGAAATTGCAATTTATTGAATTATCAATTAAAGTTAGGATTGTATTTTTCATGATGGAATCTGAAAGATATGGTAATATATATATATATATCAATTGTTTAGGAAGAACTTTAGATTTTTTACTTAATATTTTTCATATGATTTTAGTTTTTTTTTTTTTTTTTTTTATTGTTTTAAGAGGAACATTTTGCAATTGAGTGTATGGTCGAAGAAGTGTTAAAATTTAATGTTTATACATGTTATCAAACAAAAAAATCATGATGTTTCAATATTTGTATCACTTTTTAATTTATGTTCACATAAATTAATAGCTAGTGAATTCTAATTTCACAAAAAATTATAAATTGTGAATTTTTAATAATAAGATAGTGATAATTGTTTTCAAAGGTTTAAAGTACAAAAGAAAGTGGTGAATGCCCTAGGTTTTCACCAAAAATCTCCAAAATGTAAAATAACAACTAATATGAAGCATTTAGGAGATAAATTTCATCGTTATAAAATGTTAGATATCCTTTATAAACTATCCACAAGTGAAAATATAGCTAGGGTAGGGTTATAATTCCCCTTTTAGGGTTGAACCCTAGATTTATGGTTTCACCAATTCCAATTACCCTATTAGGGTTCCAAACCCTAGGACAAAATTGTCTAGAAAATGAAAATAAACCGTTAACTTTTCACTAGAAAATGAATAACTTATTTTTTGACAGTATCCCTTTTATATTATTTTTTGTATTTTCATATTTTACATGACATAAAAGAAAATAATTTGAGTTTTTAGGGTTTTGTGGTTGGTTGTTGGGAGTTAAGCATAGTGCCTTGTCTCCACTTAGGGCTTATGTGGTCAAGACATATGCCCCCTTAAGTTGGTTATTCAATGTTTATGGATTAGAGTGGGAGACTAGTGCATTAAAGTGTTAGGGACCTAACCCCTCACGTACGTAGAATAATATGTTTCCATGTAATAAAGGTCAATATTAATAAGGCCTAGAAATAAGGAAGAATAAGTCAAATGTAAGAAGACCTAATAGAATCTTCCGCTTTTAGAAGGATCTTCCTCTAGATTGTTCTTTTTGATAGACATATTTAGTATAAATAGGAGTAGAGGGTATGAGAAGTTTTTTCTTGGATATTATTGTAATAGAGATATGTTTTTTTGGAGGTTTCCCCCTCAAAGAGGCAAGTGAACATTGCTCTTAGTAATCAAAGTTCTCTTTCTGGTGTTATTCTGGTATTACTCTAGTATAGTTTTGGTTATATCCTTGTTTATCTATCATTTATAGCTAATTATTTATGTTCTACATATTATTTTATATCTGGAATATTACAAGTGGTATCAGAGCACCTTCCTTGTCAAAAAATTATGGGTTAATTTTTTTTTAGGGTAGAGACATATTCTAGTGTCTTTAAGCTACAAAGATCTATCGTTACACGCACAAACCTGCGGTCATGGATTCATACACACAAGAAATACAAGTGGTACTTAAGCACACATCTGTTGTCCACCCATGTAACCCCTGTTGGTACCCATTCGAGTGGTAGCGCATCAAACAACACCAGTATACGGATCGAACTAGATCTCTTGAAGCCCTTCATAGTTAAACTGATCGATTGCCTGACTGCTATAGTGCCACCGAGAACAACACTCGAAAATATACTCTTTAGTACCTGGGTAGTCAGGTAGTACAACTAAGGGCGTGGCCTAGCCTCCTTAGTTGGTGCCCTGAGATATTGGGCAGAGTACTATTGTTGGACCCCACACATATATCATAGATCTATAGCACAGGGCAAACCCTTGTCTGTAGAACCCTTGAATACCCTAACCCTTGGGACAGAAACAAAAAACTGAATAGACAAGATCTATTGTTGCACAACTTTGTCTCCTGCATTTGGGTTGCGGAATTACTACACATTTATTCTTGTTAAGCATTTGGGCATTTCATCACTGCAGTATTCTTCAGATCGAATTATAACTCCGTAGGAGTAAAAAAAAAGTTGGCACCATTATTTGAGACCTATTCCGTTGGATTCCTCTCTTCTCCCTTATCGCAGTCATACCTATCATTTTTCAGCAAAAAAAAAATTCTCATGGACCCGAGCCCCTTCCAATACCCTTATTTGGGCTTTACCCCATTGGATTCCACTCGTCGCCCTAATTGTTGTGATACAATTCACCCATAACCCATTTTTTGTGTGGTCCCACCCACCCCTTTTCGTGTTTCCTCTTCATCATGGCCCACACCCATAGCCAATAATTGGAAGCTCGCTTCAATTCCTTGCACTCTAATTTCATAGAAACCCAACAAGAAGTGAGACAACTCAGTGCCAATGTTGCTATCGTCAATAAAAACATGCATTCCTCCATCGACACCAAAATGAAGGACCTCGAACAAGACCTCACTACCTGTTGTTCCTGAGTTTATACTTTAAGGCTCTAAAGTATACCGTCAAGGCATCTGGAAAGATAGAGGAAAAGAGGATATAAAGGAAAATTATTTAAAAGATAAGGACTAAAGTTGGTTTCTCAACTGTCTCTGTCTAAATTCCCAGTTTTCTTGAATGTTGATATCTCTCTCAATTGCAACCCATGAACATTCTAACTCAACCCGATTACTAGCCGTTTGTAAAATGGTGTTAAATAAATTTATAGTGATGCTGGTTTGATCTGAAAGACCGGATTCGACGTTAGGCTGCCTTGAAACTTGTACTGTCATGAGGGATAAAAGATAAGGGAGATATAATTATGTACTTTATTTGTAGGCTTCGTTATCTCTAATTCACAAAGTAAAGAGAACGATTTTAAAACATGAATTAATGATATGGCTGAATCAAAGGTCGTTTCTTGTATCTGAGTTAAAATTTAAAGAAAAGGAAACATAAATTATATGAAGAAAACATAAAACTACTAACAAGGTGAGGCATCAATTTAAGAGGAATCTCACGTTGTAATAGGAGACTATGAAGCAAGAAAGATATTAATGAAGCATATGATGTTGCAATCTAAACATTTTCAGGTCTTGTATCGATTGATAACTGATGCAGAGGAAAAATTGTAAATGATCTAGATAACAAGAATATTTATTTCCACGGTAGGGGTTGTACTAAATTTTAGTCAAGCATTCATTAATAAAATACATGAAAGAAAGATGAAAAGACAGGGGAACACATAACTCAGACTTGACAAAATCCAGAATCATCAATCTGCATTTCTATTAATTCAAAGTTTTCTTTTAGATGTCTTTGTCACAATTCCCTTTTTTAGAGAAAGAAAAAAAACCCTCATGCAGTCTTCTCTCCCTTTATTTATACAAGATCATCACTCCTTGATGGTTAGCGATCTCCTACTTTTTAGGAAAAAAGAAAGAAAAATAGTTACAAAACTGCAACTTTAACCATTGCACGATTAAATTTTCGTTGGTCTATCATTTCAAAAGTATAATATTTCAAACGATAATTCATTATTTAGTTGAAGTCTCTCCCTCTTTTGAAGCTATAAATTCAACACACTTCTCTAAAAAATGGAAAAAAAATTTGGGTGGTGTCGAGAGATCTTTAGTTTCGAATAGATAAAAAATTCTTTGTATCTTTGGAAACTGGTCTTCAAAACCTTTATCGACAAACCTGATCATTTGCAACTTTAAATTAAGATGTATCAACCATCTACTATCTGGTTGGTATTGATTTAGCTCAACTGTGAAATTTCTGCCTAAACCTCCTGTAATCTCTCTTTGTAGTCCAACTGTTGTTTCACAATGTTTATCTACCCTAGTAGTCCAAAACAGTCATTTCTTTCAAATCCTAATGCTTGCTTATCCAAAGAATCATTCCCTCACAGTCATCTTTGATTTCTTTGAATGTCTTCTTGTTTTTGACTATGTTTGCTTCCCATGCCTTGAGCATAATGTCTACTCTTATCTGTTCTGCGACAAAAATTTTTAAATCTTTCAGCATCTCCTTGTTCCCTGAACATGCGACTGCTTTCTGAAAGGTATCCCTTGCTGCTTTAGCCTCTTTTTCTAGTAAAATAATGTTATCAAGGGATTTGCTTACCTCTTGAAAATAATGTTGGATGATCTCTATTTTGGATATCAATTGTTTTTGTCCAGCTTCTATCTTTGTATGGGATTCTAAAGAGAGGGTTTGAAAATCCTTTAAGTCCACGACCTGACCTTTTGTCAAACTCAATTTAGCCTGTAACTGTTTAACAAGCTCCCTTTGCTGAGTAACCTATACCTGACTTGCTTGTATCCTTTGGTTCATTTCATCCAAGCTAGTTTTGAGTGACTGGATTTATTTCCTTTCAACATCTCTGGCCTGCTCCAGACCTTTATTCACCTCTTCTCTAATGTTTTTCTCAGCATTCTTCAACTTATCCTGCAATCGAGCTATCATGTGGTTACTCTTCTTTATCCTTATTCTCATGTTCTCCATAGTAAAAATGTTTGTTGTTTCCATGGCTCCCATGGAGCTTGCTACCTCTGTAGCGAAATCCTCCTCTTCCAGTTTTTGGCCATCTATCAAGACCCTATGCTTCTTCACCATACCCCCTTCTCTCATATGCATTTATTTCCTTACAATAGCCTTCCTCTTCTTGCTGAAAAAATAATCGAAAGGAGGGATCTCATCTCTGGAAATAGGGGTGAGGTCACCAACATATATATCTCCCATCTGTGGGAGTCCAAAGGTGGACTGTAAAGGAGTTAAGGAAGTTATGGGACTTCCTAGCTCTGCAGACCTTGTTTCTCCCATAGCCTCAGGTATAATGATATCAACAGTGGGTGATGAAGGAGGAGTGGACTTACTGGACTTGGGAGGTGTCCTGGGCCTCCTCTCTGCTTCCGTCTTTGGATTTCCTGTTTATAAGGCCTCTTCATTTTGTGAAGATCCTTCAGTCTCCTGAGGAAATTCTTCAAGATTGAATTTATCTTGTGTTTCTTGTCTGAAACATGGAGGAGTATATTCTTGTTCCCGAGGAGGGGTAATTGCTTCACCTTGCAGCACTTTGGGTAGACCGCTCTGTCTGTGTTTCTGGAAGGTCTGAAAACTAGCTTGCAAGTCGGACAACACTGTCTGTACTCTTTCTGACACTTCCTCATAGGTCTTAGTCCCTTTGAACAGGTTGTCACAAGGGGACTTCTCATGTTCATAATCCTTCATATTACAGTGGGCCATGTGTTTTCCCACTAACTGGTAAGGATCATGCTTCCTGTTCTTGAGGTTTACCAATTTAACCTCTTCTAGCACTGTCGCTTCAGCTTTGGAATGACCTAAGTTGAGCAATGAAAATTTCCCAATCTGAACGGGAAAAACTGGCCAAAATTTCATTTGAGCCAATTTTAGTTCTATCCTAATTCCACCTGTTACTATTTGATGAGCTACGTCCCTGCACACCAGTATGTTAGGGAGGAATTTCGGGAGGGCGTGTGGAGGGATTGAACACCTGAAAACTCTAATGTATGAAAAATTCTCCTCTATGAAATAGTCATCAACTGCCCTGAGGTTTCCTGTGACCGACTCTGAAATGCGGGGAGGCGTACAGCCATACAACATCTGATGTAGTGGTATCATCATGAAATGACAAATTTCATAGAATGAGTCCTTGACGTTTTCTTCCCAAAGTTTAGAATGATATTCATGAATTGGATCTAAGTAAGTCAGATTCCAACTCCAATTCATCAAAGGGAAAGGAGTCGAGAAGCATATAGCATCCATGATGTATGTCGACATATAAAAGGCTACTGGTCAGCCTTTTGATCTTGCAGTCTGATAGTCCATGACCTCCTTTTCCATGTTATCAGATAAAATCTTATCCCAATTGAAGCTATAACCTTCAGCTGCCTCGTGCAAAAGAGGTACCCATTCTGTAGGGAAATGGGTGGGACTTTGCTTACCAAAAAGTCTACATAACATCATCGCCACATAAATCATATACTCATTCAATGAGGTTGTGGCGTAAATACCATGGGTGTCAGCCCTGAAATTTTCCTCGTTTCTCCACCAATCCTTGATTAAGTCACGATACGTGTGGTCTGACTCAAAACATTCTTTCCTTTGAAAATTACTCATGAAATCTTTATTATAAACATACTTGGGTCTGGGAGATAATTTATACATTACTTGTAAATGTTCCGGTCTGAAAGAGCTGACGACGACCCCTCGAATGTCCAGAATGCTCCTTGTCTGTACATCAGTTCATTCTAAGGCCCAACTGATCATGTCATTATAAGTCATAAGTCATGGCCATGTAGCTATTTTGTGGAGCTCAAACTCCGCTATATCTTGAAGCTTGTTGTCGGCGTCATGAGGGAAATTTTTAATTTAATAATCCAGAGTCTCGAAAATCTACCTCCATGATTTTATGGAATCGATGGAATGCGGTGTTGTATCAGATATAACGTCTCCGTCTGGACTCGAGCTATCTGCAATTTCTTCACTTTTCTTGGGTGCCTTCTTAGGTGCCATGATACCTGTGCTGGATCAGAAACCTGTTTACAGAGGAAATGTGTATAAAACCAAGTAAACGTGACTTGCTGCAAATGTATAACGAGTGTACAGACACAGACGACGAAAAATTAATGCTTTTAAATGGAAAGATATGTCTGGAGATACACTTTCGTGTCAAAAAAATCTTCATTTATCCATTATTAATGCTTCCGTATATCGACGATTTTAGAACTGGCATTTCAAAAAACACCGCCTTCCTCAATTCCCGAAATGCGAAAGGTGGTTTAATTATCACTAATCCTATTTTAAAAACGAATTAACCTTAATCTCAAACCTTGTTTAGGGAAAACATGATTTCACGTTTCGGAACTTCAGGGATCCTAGTGTGAGGGGATAAGTCATAAGAAATCCTCGGATCGCAAAATTGAGATGAGATTAGTGAGGCGCTAAGACACGTATTAGGGATTTAATTAATACATGTTAACAATTAATTATCCTTTTAACTTTTTCAGAAAAGTGAGGATCGGGAGTTTGATGGTTGAGAGTTCGAAAGAGTTTTAGTAGAAGGAAAAAAATGAATTGCGAAAGATTAGGGAAAGATAATTACGTTTAGAAACTTAAATAATTACGGGTTTAAAGAATGCTTTGTCGAAAGCGACGGGAAAGGTAACTTTTATTTCTCCTCCCTTTTAACTTTTTTAATATGTTAAACATTTTCGGGACTTCGACATCAGGAACATAAGATAGTTGAAAATCATACTTCGAGAAAAACTAAATCTCGAAAACCCAAAAGGGAACGGAAAGCTCAGATTTCCCTTTTGATTAAGGGTGGCTCCATGATTTAGGAAAAGCTGAAGATTTAGTTTTCAAGGATAGGAAAAAATAAACTTCGTGTCAACGCTACCCATCTTGAATCCTTCAATACCCAGTTTGTCTCCTTCACTACGATGATCTACGCCAAGATTCATATCCCTGCAGATCTTCCCTCATCCCTCATCTGACCCACCTTTGCAAACTGAAGGTGAAACTTCCTCTCATTCCCATAATTTTCATCCCCATCACTTTCAGCGTGACCTATGCCTTCCGCATGTGGATGTGACCAAATTTGATGGCTCGAATCCCACTGGCTGGGTAACTCAAATGGAACATTATTTCTCTTTGTATGGCATTAGAGATGAGTTGGCCAAACTCCATTATGGTGTTCTCCATCTAGATAAAGAATGTTGGCAATGGTGGAAATGGAGAAAAAATGCCCGCCAAGGGTATGTGGCTTGGACACACTTTGTGGTAGATCTTTATGAACGCTTTGACATTGACACCAACCATTTAGGTCGTTTGACAAAGTTGAAACAATATGGAACAATGGAAGACTTTATAGCCAATTTTGAGAGATTGGCTTTCCGTACAGAGGGCATGTCTGATGCTTTTTTTCGAGAATGTCAAGGATGAGATTCGTGCCCATATCCTCATGGCTCAGCCTCAGAGTTGGGTGGACACTACTAAAAGAGCTAAGGAAGAATAATAGGTTGTCTCTTCTCAAAACTGAAAAACCCTCCTTTATTCCTCGCACTAAACCAGTCACTCCCAGTCCTCCTTCTAACTCCACTAAAGATCCAAAAATTGACCAGGGAAAAAATGGTTGAATGCAAACTCAAAGGCCTTTGTTATAATTGTGATGAAAAATATTTTATTGGGCACATGTGTAAGGAACAAAATAGTTTTATGGCCATCTCTGAGGATATTTCGGAAGACGATATTGAGGCTCCCCTTGTGGTTGTGTCACCTAACCCGACTGACATGACCCCTCCCTCCGACCCTCCTGAAGTAGAACCGGTCATTTCCCTAAATTCTCTCACTGACTTCTCTGTTCCTCAAACCCTCAAGATAATTGGTTACATTAAGCATAGGAAGGTCATCATTCTTGTTGATAGTGGAAGCACCCATAATTTTATTCATTGCCACATTTCCCAAGAAACAATTTTGTATATGCGTGTCGTCAATAATTTTCAAATCATGATTGTCAATGGCGGGTCCATGAAATGTGGAGGGTGTTGTGAAAATGTGCGTCTCCAAATTGGTCAATACCACATGAAATATCATATGTTTTCTATCGACATGGGTAGTTGTGACATTGTGTTGGGTGCAGAATGGCTAAGGACTTTGGGTCCCATTCTCATGGATTTTAAGGAATTAACCATGCAATTCAACTAGGAGGGACAACAATATAAGTTCAAAGGCATCACCATCAGTTCCTCAGAGATCATCAGTTCTCATCGCATGGAAAATATACTCAAAAAAGGTCATTCTAGAATTATTTCACAACTCCATGTCATTCAAGCCACTAAGACACCCTATGTGTCGCAAGACCTCCAATCCATCCTCTCTAAACATCAAGTGATTTTTCCCACTCCCCAGGGACTCCCTCCTTCCCGTGGTGTTCATGATCATTCCATTCCCCTTTTCCCCGACAACCTTCCTCCCAATATGCGTCCCTATCGTCATCCCTTTTCCCAAAAAATGTAATTGAGAAAATTGTTCAAGAATTGCTCAACGCAAGTGTTATCCGCCCTAGTACAAGCCCCTACTCTTCTTTTGTGGTCATGGTCCTTAAGAAAGAAGGTTATTGGCGCATGTGTCATGACTTCCACACCCTCAACAAACTCACCATTTAAGACAAATTTCCCATTCATGTCATTGATGACCTCTTGGATGAATTGAGTGGAGCCCAGTTCTTTACTAAAATTGATCTTCATTCTAGCTACCACCAAATACATATGAACAAGGAAAATATTCCTAAGACTACATTTAGAACTCATCAGGTCCACTATGAGTTTTTGTTCATGCCCTTTGGCTTGTGTAATGGTCCCTCCACTTTCCAAAGCCTCATGAATCATGTCTTCCATACTTTTCTCTGTCATTTTTGTCTTAGTTGTCTTTGATTATACCCTCATCTATAGTAAAACCTGGACAACCCATCTTTCTCATGTGGATCGAATTCTCCATCTACTCTCTCAGCACTAAATTTTCCTCATACAATCTAAATGTGCTTTTAGCACCTCGGAAGTCAAGTACTTGGGTCATCTTGTTGGCAAGGTCGGTGTCAGGGTGGATCCTAAAAAGATTGAAGCTATGCAAGATTTGCCTCACCCAAAGAATCTCAAAATCTTGCATGGATTTCTAGGTTTAACATGTTATTATTGCAAGCTTGTTAATAATTATGGAAAGATTGTGCCCCCTCTCATTGCTCTCCTTAAAAATAATTCTTTCACTTGGTCTCCTGCAACTGCTCAGGATTTTCAAACCTTGAAGATGGCCATGTGAACCACTCATGTCCTAGCCCTTCCTGATTTCACAAAGACCTTTGTCCCAGGATGTGATGCTTCCGGGAAAGGAATTGGAGCAGTCCTTATGCAATAGGGTCATCCTTTGGCCTTTACCAGCAAACAACTGTTAGAGAGAAATTTGGGAAAATCAATCTATGAAAAGGAAATGTTGGCTATTCTTCATGTCATGGATCTTTGGCGCCCTTATCTATTGGGGAAACACTTCCAAATTAAGATAGATCTTCAAAGCCTCAAGTATTTTCTAGAACAACTCCTTTCCTCCCTAGAGCAACAAAAATGGGTGACTAATCTCTTTGGATATGATTATGAGATCATTTACAAGAAAGGAAAAGACAATGTGGTTGTTGATGCACTTTCCAAAAAATATGAAGATGAAGGGTCCCTTTTTTCTCTCTCCTTCATTATACCAAATTGGATCCAAGTTGTTCACTAGGAATGGCTACACGATCCCAAAATTTCGCATTTGATACAACAATTGTAGGCCAATTCTCTAGTTTCCCCAGGGTACTCTTGGAACAATGATGAGCTTCTATACAAATGTCATTTGTATTTAAGTAAACAATCAAAACTTAAATCCACGGTACTTTCTAAGCTTCATGCTACACCCACCGCTGGGCACTCAGGATTTACCAAAACCTATGACCAGGTCAAACGTTATTTTTTCTGGGATAGTATGAAACAGGACATTCACAATTTTGTGGCAGAATGTGATGTTTGTCAATGAAATAAGGGAGAAATAGTCAAAGCTCCTCACACACTACAACCACTTCTAATTCCACCTTCTATTTGGAGGGATATCTCTATGGATTTTATTGTAGGCTTACCTAAATAGGAAAATAAATCGGTCATCATGGTGGTAGTTGATCATCTTTCCAAGTATGCCCATATATGTGCTCTTCAACACCCATTTACAACCTCTGTTTTGGCTCAAATTTTCATGGATCAGGTCTTCAAGCTTCATGGCATGCCTCATTCTATTGTTTATGATCGTGACCCAACTTTCACCAGCTATTTTTGGCAAGAACTGTTCAAGCTACAAGGCACCCAATTGCATCTCAGCACAACTTATCATCCCCAGACTGATGGTCAAACTGAATTTGTCAACAAGTGTTTGGAAACATATTTGAGGTATTTTTCATTGGAAAGGAAATATCAGTGGGCTCAATGGTTACCACTATTTGAATGGTGGTACAACACTTCTTACTATACAACTACCCGCATGACTCCTTTTGAAGCGGTATATGGACAAAATCCACCTTCATTTCTCTCATACTTTCCAGGTGTCTTGAAGGTCCAGGCGGTTGACCAAACACTTACAGTTCGAGAGGATATTCTCCATACCCTAAACGATAATTTGTCCATGGCCCATAATCGCATGAAGCAACAAGCAGATCAAGGTCACTCTGAACGTCAATTTGCAGAAGGAGATCAAGTGTTTCTTCAACTGCAACCTTATAATCAAATTTCCCTCAAGGTTGACTGTGAGGTTGTTATATTAAAGATTTTTAATTACCTGAAGCACTGAATTGTCAAACTAGGGTAAGTGAACTTAGAGCTGCTACACTGTATGTGCTGGTAAGATTCTAATTCCTATCTAAAGACTATTCTGAGAAGAAAACACAAACTCACTCTTAAAAACTGAACCCTAATGATTATCTTGAAACTAATCATCTCTTGTTTAATTCATCAAAGGAAAACATTATTGTGCTTGAGTACAGGTACTTCTATTTCTGATCCAATGTGATCTTCCAAGACTATCTACCATTAGCTTAAACACCTAATCATCATCATTTCTATCTAAGCCATAAAAGAAAGATCATTTTCAAAAATATTTTAATCTAAACATCAAAAATAGTTCTGAATCTATCCATAGGTAGAATAAGTAAATGTCATATTTACCCTACTAGTACTGGAAGCTTCCTTTAATCTGATTGTAACCTAACTACCTTAACAGAACAGAATAAATCTAAACTCGTACTCCTTTTGAATCATGATCAAATTTAAAACTAGAAACAGACTATACACTGACTATCCTAACAGAACAGAGTAAGCTAACTATCCTAATCGAGACAGAGTAAATCTAAACTCACATTTCCTTTAAATCATGTTCAAATTGAAAACTGGAAACATAGCAAATCTAGTTCATTCTTTAAGTTCTACAGGAATAAATAACGCATTCAACACTCATCAGTATATGAGATGTTATCACACTGGAAATGATACAATCCGAAGAATGGTTAAGCAAGAATCTAACAAAGTAATTCTCAAACTCAAATAAACTAACTTACATGCAGATTCTAAAATACTGAAATAAACTAACTCTAATATGGAAAAAGACAGCGACTTGAACCTGTTGGCGGGCCCAACCAAGAGGTGAAATCGTTGAAAAGGAAACCAGAGATACTCAGATCATTCCATGCAAAAACTGTTCATACTTCACGCTCCATAATTCATAAAATGTCTCAAATCATTTAACAATAAATAACATAACGCATAACAGATTTGTATTATCAAAAATCGTATCACATGACATATTGTAACCAACATTTCTTGAGAGCGATCCCATGTTTATATAGATCCTCCCCAAATAGTTTTAAACAAAGGTGCATTAATCTAAACGGATCTCAGATCCGAAAATGACTCATAGTCAGTTAAAATGAACTTCACAACTTCATGACATGCAGTGTCAAGAAGTGTGGATCATAAAGAATTCTAATAAATCGGTTCTACAATCTCACCCTAAGTCAACATACTGAGTTATGACTCAATCTATCATATGAATCAAACTGTCAATCCACTCTGGCCATGTCTTGCAAGTCTTCGGTAGCTTCTTTGGTGTCTCCACTAAGTACGAGCTGGTACCTGGTACTGGTAAGTTCTGTTTCAAAGGAACAGTACCTAACTCATGCCACATTAGTATCAACATTATTTTAAAATATCAAAATACATTAAAAATAACTTGAATCATAAGAATACCTTGAATAGCCCCATTTAGTTGTAAAAGGATGTCAAATGTGTCATTGTAAGGCCAGAAGGAAATGATATTAGATATGAAAATGGAGGTCTTTTTGACATGATATAGGCAGAAATATAGTCAAAACTGGAGACTGACATTCCCCCAAACTGAAGTCTTTGCCTGTCCTCAGACAACAAAAAGTCAAAAATTGAGATTCATCAGAGTGTTGCAGCAGCTGCAACCAACATTTGTAATTTCTCATGTTTCTTCTTGCTTCTGATTTCCTTCTTAAGGACTCGATTAATGATTATGTGCTTCCTAGCAATCTTATGCAGTCTCATGTTCCTCTGGAAAATACCTTTATTCTTTCGTTTTAATCGTTCAATATTGGACAAGAAATGAGTTTGCCTGAGTTTCATAAGTTCATTTTTTGTTTTGATGTGCCGATCCAATATGGTGTATTCATGTAACTTCTCTTTCAACCTGTGATTTTTTCTTTCTAATCTGGCTACCATTGGTCTCAAGGATTTACTGGAGGAAATTTCACAGTAAGATTCAAATGTTTTACCATGTCCTTGTTGTGTTTGAGGATTGGACACGTGAGTGAACTCATCTGGTCTTTGATCATGGATGTTTACTGTACTAGGTTCAAGAGTAAACTCGTCATATAATTGAACAGGATTTTCGACTGGGTTGAGTTCAGGAGTAGGCTCGTCATACACTTGATCAAGGTTGTCGACTGGGTTGAGTTCAGGAGTAGACTCTTTATACATCTGAGAAGGGGTATATGTTGGCATTTGAATTGGCATGTCCTGCTCAATTTCTTTGGGCGCATTAGCTTGCCGATTGACTTTACGGACTTTTTGAATCAGTTGGGAAAGAGTCCAAGTCATTTCAGAGGACTCTGGAGCCTCCTCATGATCGTCCACACTTTTTAATCTTTCCTATGGTGGGTAACTGGGCACTGAGCTATCCATTCCTGAAAGTGTGTGTGTGCATTTTTGTTTGGGATTTCTCCTAGGTTTGTCAGTTAACTCTTCCAGTTGTTCCACATCAATAATATTCGTAGCAGTTGGGGGAGAAATCAGAATTTCATCATTTTCTTCTGTAGGAACAGTGTTTTCCACTCTGTCATGGTTAGTCTCCACACCATCGGAACCATTGACATCAAATGAAGGTTTTGTACCAGGATTATCATCACTGGCTTGAATTGTGCAATCTGGTGTATTCTTAGGGTCATCACAGATTTCGGTCAGGGTTTTAACACCCTTTTTCTTAGAGTTTGACTTCTTCTGTGGAGGAGCAGACTTAACATTTTTATCTCTATATTTGTTAGAGGCTAGGGTTCTTACAACAAACATATCCCAAGTTTCTTGTTTGTGGGACAACGCAGACTTAATCAATATCTTGACAAGACCAAAATGAAATAAACTACCTCTAAAATCTTTGGCCTTGCGGACCTGTTCTACCATTTTCTTTAAACTCTTCAACATAAAATAGGGTATGTCGGACATGACATGGAAACACGATCGTATACCGTCCTTCGCAAGTGAGGTAGCGTTGGAGGATAGCTAGAAACTAAGCCCATTTTGGTTCTAACCATGACCTCGATGTGCCCTCTGACCATTGTAATTTTCGGTACTGTGGTTGCAAAAGTTGCGTGCAGAGCTTCTTGTCAACGGTTTGACCCTTCATCCATTTCTTACCAGTGTTAGGTAATTGAATTGCTTCAGAGATGAATTTTTCTGTGACTTCAAACTCTAGCTCGCCCACCTTAGCTAATCCACCATGAAAACGCAGAGCGAACTGAAGCGTAATTGCATCATCATACCCATCGAATTTCTTGAAAAACGGCTCCCATCCAGCTTTCTGAAAAATGTGTTTGGTGGCTTCATACTCAGGAAGGACCTCCAAGTCTGCAAAGGTCTCAAGTTCGTGACAATTTGCCACCATAATTTCACTTGGTATCACAGGAAAGGTCCACAGGTGAGCAGCGGAATTAGATGAGGGAAATCAGAGGAATAGAGTATGATGTGTGAAGTAATCATGAGAGGAATTATAGAAGAATGTTTGAATTGTCGTGAGAATCGATAGCATGTAAGGAAATGATGATGGTCATACACGCTTGTAGAATGTTATCATATATGCATCGTGTCGAACTCATCCAAGATAATGTAGTGCATTTCCATGATATGAAATGTCGAGCTGGATTGGTTTATTAGGTACAGAGTATAGGTAGAATGAAACATTATGGAGTAACAAGGCATTCCCAGTTCAAATTATTAATATGTAATTTAATACATTAAACCAACATGAAACTAAGCATACCTGAATTAGATTACCTATCCCCTTGTTATGCATTTCTTACTGTAGAGATCTTTGAAGTCAAGTTTGTATCTGGAGAGCGCAAAAAAAATTGTAATTTGAATTTGTATTTTTGATTACCACTGTAGCTGATAGATTCTATGTTGGCACTGACTGGTACTGATGAAATAACCCGAAATCTGCAGAGAAATTTGAACCAATAATATCTTGCTGAGAAAAAGACTTTCTGCTTATGAAAGCAAATTATCTGATGATTATCCCTGAACCTGACTTTTGTTCCTTCCTGAAAGGTATAATTAAAATCATGTCTTCAACAGCTTCAAAGATTAAACCCATGGTACAATTCTTATTTGTGTGAGTAAATGTTCTGGAGTCGAACACAAAAAGAAATGATTGGATTACCGGTCATTAATGAATGTCATTAACCAATGCGAGATGAACCACCAGTGATGTCAATGGGCCTCAAGGTACCTGTAGTACATCCTAACAGGTAAAAATAAAGGTCTTGGTGTCAAGTCACCTGTAGGATCTATCAACCAAGAGACATTGATGTATTCCCATGGTTGTTAGCAAGGAAATCTTCCATTGAGGCATGCAGAGTCCAGGGTACTAAATAGTCTCTAATCCCTACTCCAGATAAGGTGTTGGTGTCGATGGAGTGAGATTTGTTGGAAGGTGGACCTTAACGTATTCCACATCATCCAACGTGATTGCAGATAGAAATCTTCCAGACATAATTTTTTTGGAACGGTAATCACTTACTTATGGATTTTATGAGCCTAAGTTAGTATATGCTCATTGCTTTCTCATGTTTTGAGAGTCTGGGAAAATGATAAAAGAAAACTCTAGGGGGGTTTCTTTCCCATCATAATTCATCAGGCTTGGTAAAGAATAATCATTTCCCTGATAAATGCCCCTTTCATACTTTAATGACCAGTCAAAGGGAACAAACAAGCTCAAATTTATCCATTTCAAAACAAGTCAGTGTATATTGATAAGAAAATTTCATGAAATAAAATGGTCTTACCCTCTTACCTGTTGCAAGAGAGTGATGACGTTCAGTTCGGTACTTGCTTTGAAAAACCTGTAAAACTGAAGAAAATATATCAACATATCCCCAAAAAAAAAACAGAAATAGTTTTTATATATATTTTTATTATCTGATTTTTAATTTTATGGTAAAATTTTATTATTTACAAGATCTTAAAACAACATAAATGATCAAGGATTAGCAGGAGGAGAAGACTCTTCTCCCACTATCTTTATTTCTGTTTTTTTAGCAATTTCTTGTAGAAAATCATCTTTTGACAAGGGTTTGTTATACACTTTCAATCGATGTCCATTTACTACAAAGGAATTATGAGAGTCATCGATGGCCTTGATTCTGACAAAACCATTATCAAAAATAGTTTCTACTTCATAAGGTCCCAACCACCTTGTCGTAAGTTTCCCTTTGAAAGTTTTGTATTTGGAATCAAAAAGAAATGCCCAATCCCCTGGTTGAAAATGTTTTTTCTTAATGTATTTATCATGCCATTTGCTACGTTGATTTTCTACAAGGATAGTTCTTTGAAGAGCATCCTGCCTAATTTCTCCCAATTCATTTAGTTGCATGACTCTCTGTTTCTGTGCCTCATCCAAATTCAACCCCAACTCTGCTGCTAGGCGGAAGGTATGAATCTGAAATTCTATGAGAAGGATAATTTGCTTGCCAAATACTAATTCATAAGGGGTATGACCAGTGGTATTTCTCCATGTAGTCTGGTATGCCCATAAAGCCTCTGGAAGTCTATCCACCCAATATTTGTGATGTAAATGTATTTTCTTGGTCAGAATAGCTTCTAGAACTTTATTTGTGGATTCCACTTGCCCATTGGCTTGTGGATGGTATGGGGAAGAATTACACTGTTTTATCCCATATTTATCTATGAGTTCTTTCATCAACTTGGAAGTAAATAGGGCACCTTGATCAGTAACAATCTCTCATGGAACACCGAAGCGGGTAAAGATATCTTCATAGATAAATTCAACCACTGATTTCTTAGTTGCTTGATATAAGGATTTTGCCTCTACCCACTTGGTCACAAAATCTGTGCAAACCAAGATGTACTTCTTCTTCCCTGACATTGGGGAAATCGGTCCTACAAAATCAAGTGCCCATTTATCAAATGGTTCAATCACAACCTGTAGTCGTAAGGGCATCTCGTATGCTATGGTAGGTCTTCCCATCCTTTGACAACTATCACAGCTTCTCAAATATTTTTTTGCATCCTTAAATAGTGTCGGCCAATAGTATCCTGATTGTAAGACTTTATATGTCGTTCTCTTATCAGAGAAATGTCCTCCACATGGCCCATCATGACAGGCCTGAAGGATATCGGGAATCTCGTCTTCTTGGACACATGTCCTAATGATCATATCAGGACTTGTATAGAAAATATCACTTCCTACCCAAGAGTAGTAAGCACTTTGTTGAATAATTATTTTCTTTTGTGGTGGTGACAAATGAGCTGGTAATCTTCCTGTAGCTAAGTAATTTTTTGGATCTGCAAACCAAGGGGTCTTAACAACTACTGCAAACAGGTGTTCATCAGGGAAATTATCATTCACTGGGATGTTAGTATTATCTTGAAGAATACGAGAAAGAAAATCCGCAACTACATTCTCTTTCCCTGGTCGATCAACTATAGTGATGTTAAATTATTGAAGCAGCAAAAGCCATTGTGTGATTCTCCCAGTAGTAACAGGTTTGTTCATCAAAAATCTGATAGCAGAATGGTCTGTATGTACAAAAACCTCATATCCAGTGATGTAATGACGAAATTCGTTAATGGCATGAACTACTGCTAAAAATTCCTTCTATGTTACAGTGTAGTTCAATTCAGGAGGAGTAAGGTTTTTTCTAGTGAAGTAAATTGCATAATTTTGTTGGTTTTCTTTTTGTCCAAGCACTCCTCCTAAAGCAGTGTCTGAGGCATCAGTTGAAATATGGAAAGGAAGAGACCAATTTGGTCCTCTTAGAATAGGTTCCATGGACAATTTTGCTTTCAAATTCTCAAAAGCATTCTGACAATTTTTATCCCAAGAAAATTTTGCATCTTTTGCTAACAGTTTAAACATGGGGCTGGCTATCTTTGTAAAGTTTTCAATAAATCGACGATAATATCCAGCATGTCCCAAAAAAATTCTCACATCTTTTTGGGTTTTTGGAGACGAAATTTAACTATCACTTCAATTTTGGTTGGATCAACTTTAATTCCATCTGCAAACAAATGATGACCCAACATTATTCCCTCAGTTAACAACATTTTACATTTTTCACGACTAAGGGATAAATTTGATTCCTGACAACGAATTAAGACTTTCTCAAGATTACTTAAGGCTTCTTCGAAAGTGTTACCATAAACAGTAAAATCATCCATGTATACTTCCACACAATCATGAATTAAGTCAGCAAAGATCCCAAGGACTGCTCTCTGAAATGTAGCAGGAGCATTGCATAGTCCAAAAGGTAKCAMTTTATAAGCATAAGTGCCCCAAGGACACRTAAATGTTGTTTTGTCCTGGTCTTCAGGAGCAATTTGAATCTGATTGTATCCACTATATCCATCTAGAAAGGAAAAGTATCTTTTTCCAGCCAAGGTATCCAAAACCTGATCTATAAAGGGTAAGGGAAAGTAGTCCTTCAGGGTTGCCTTGTTCAACTCCCTAAATTCTACACACATTCTCCATTTCCCTATCATTTTCTTAGGTACCACAACAAGAGGTGAAACCCACTTGTTGTCAAAAATCGGATAAATGAATCCAACGTTTAATAATTTATGTAATTCTTCTTTCATAAAGTCTTTTAAGATTGGATTCATACGCCTTTGTGGTTGTCTTACTGGAGTTATCCCTGGTTGGATATAGATGTGGTGAATGCAGGTGTCAGGATGCACTCCTCTCATGTCAGTGTATTCCCATGCAAATGCCCCTGAATTTTCTTTCAAAAGGTTTGTTAATTGTTCCTGTTGGCTGAGACTTAATTCAGAATTGATGTATAGACATTTGCCTGGGCTAAGTTCTACTAGAATAGTATATGACCCCGGATGCTCATCAATGGTGAAAATGAGGAAAATAACTCACTTCGTTCTTGAAATTCCTCTCTGAAAATTTGATTGTAATGGAAATATGTTTGTGGGAACTCAACATTTTCTATCACAGAAAGAAATTGACTTAGAATATCATCCTCTGTAGGTTCTTGTAGTGCGTGAAACTCATCAACAGAGAATAAGGATTCTTCATCATCATTCTCATGATAGGGACATTTCAGCCACCATAATTCTTCTATAACTGGTTGAGCAGGTGGAAAAAGAGTAAGTTTCTGTGAAGAAATGCCATTTGAGATAAACATATCCCCACCACGACATCCTATGAAAGCATTGGCTATGGCCAACCAAGGTCTCCCTAGAATGATTGGATGACCTTTTGTGGGGTCCTTTGAATGAATAATCATGAAGTCAACAAGATATTCCCACGAAGCTAGTGTAACAAGGATATCATCAAGAACTCCAACATGTTTTATAGTAGTTCTGTCAGCAAGCTCAAGAACTGTAGGAGTAGGGCGAAGGAATTGACTTAGTTGTAATAGTTCCACTGTATTGATGGTCATTATATTAATGTTTGCACCTAGATCGACTAAAGTATTACCAATAGAAACATTGTTGATAGTCACTGAAACTATTGGGTTCCCTGGGTTGGCATACTTCACAATTTTAGGTGTTTCAGAAATACAATTTGATGACTGGCCTACTAGGTGTATCGTGGGTGGATCTTTTTGTTTCCGACCTAGTTTCTTAATGCAAAGTTATTTGATAGTTTTTGCATAGATGTGAACATCTCTGATCTCTTGTAACAATGGAATCTTAACATAGACATTTCTTAGTTCATTCATGATGTAAAACTCAGATTGAACAATTGGTTTTTCAATAAGCAACCTTTCAGGAAAAGGAGGTGTTTGGGGAACCTGAGTTTGTATGTTATGCTGTGATTTAGATACGTTATGCTTTGGAATGATAACATCTTTTAAATATGCCCCATTTGATAAATCATCTATAGGTTCTTCCTCATGTTCTTGGATACTTACCTTTGGTGTTGTTCTTGTTACAGGCTGAGTTTTATTTAAAAATTTTCCAAATCTTAGTTGTATTTCTTGTATGGAAATGGGGTTTATGGTGTAAGCTAGGTAATTTTGAAAATCAGCATTATGGAGTGGCAGAGGTGGTCTATGGCTAGGATTTGGAATGGGTTGAGCAGGCAAAATGGTGGGACGAGGTGGATTTTGAGGCTGCTAAGGAGTTTGTTGAATGGGTGGTAAAGGAGGTGGAGTAAAACTAGGCAATAACTGATGTATGTTTGGAGGATACTGAGTACATGGATTCTGGGGAATTGGTACTGCATGTTGTTGTTGGTTATTTCCAAAATTTGGGTCTCTCCATCCCTGGTACCAAGGTTGAGCAGGGACATTTTGTGAAGGCCAATTTGGCCAGTTCCATGGATGTTGTTGTTGAGAGAAGGGTTGATAGTAGTTGGAAGGTTGTGGGGATGGTTCTTGATATGTATTTGAGTTCCTAGGTTGCCAAGGCCTCTTAGGTGCAGATGGAGTCCCTGGAGCTTCCCCTCCCTTGAATATGGCTTGCAATCCTGGTAAGGATGGGAAATCTTTTGTTTTATGATTTTCAGTACATATTGCACATACAGAAACATTTTCCAAAGGACATTCTCGTAAAGGATGCATTTTTCCGCATTTTGGGCAGAATATGCTTAATACAGGGTTTTCCTCTTCCTGCTTTCTCTTAATCTTCAAAGTGTCTAATTGAGAGCCAATTGTTCCTAAAATGTTTGTTTTAAAATTTTTCAAAAGGTTTCCCAATTCAATTCTAGTAACTCCACTAGATGTGGGTACTTTGGTGTTTTTGTTGACAGGTTCTCTCACACTTTTTGCAGTTTCCCCCCTACTTCTTGAGTAAGTTCTACATAGTTCATTGATTGCTTCAAAGTCTTTTTGATAAATTTCTCCTGAAGCCATTAAATTGAGAGTGTCAATATATTCATCTGAAACCCCTTTTAAGAAAAGAGTCTTGATTGCTTCATCTTGGAGGTCATTGTATTTAGATTTTTGAAGGGTATATGTAAATCTTTCTAAGAAATCCTCAAGGCTCTCTTCATCTTGTTGTTGCATTTTAAAAAYATCATTTTGAGAATCCTTGKGTCTACAATAGTCCTGGTACTTCTTTAAAAATTTTGCCTTCATATCTTCCCAAGATCTAATGTTGTACTCTCCTAAACTCATGAACCAACGTAATGCAGAATCTTTTAGGGTAGCAGGAAACAACTTCAATTTATGTGCATCCTGGAGATAGTTAGAACTCCTGCACAAGATGTCAAACTCAAAAAGAAAGGCATATGGGTCTTCACTACTTTTCCCATAAAAGGTTGGTAGTGTCGAAGGTGGGATATTTTTCATATTGACATTCTGGACCAAATCCAAAATAGGAAACCCAAAGGTGGTTTATGGTATTAGCTCAGTCTCTACTTGTTCTTCTTCTTCATTTTCAACATGGATTTCTCCTCGTTCTCTTATATCCAATTCTCTCCCTCTTTCTGCCATGTTAAAAGGATTACCAAAAATTGTATATGCAATCTGATATTTCTTTGGTGAGGGTGTGAAATCCCACCTCTCTGGATTCTTTTTGACAGAATTGCTATCTCCTACTGGTTCTTTTGAGGATCCTATTACCTTAGATTCAACAGTTGCAGTTGTTATTTGTGAAATTATAGTGTCAGGGTTCCTGAGAAGAGCTTGCACTTCTTCTGGATTAACTGTGTCAACCAAGTTTGGATCACCAGGAATTTGAATTTGTTGGTATGTGATGTTTCCTAATTCTATGTTTTGCTCTATGGTTTCCTCAACCAGAGTTCCAGTCTCAATTTCTATTTCTTTTTGGGTGGAGGTTTCGTCTTTTTGTTATTTTGTATTTCCCCTAAATCTACCTCTATGATCTCTATTTCTCATGAAGACATACTAAATGAAAGAAAAACTAAGATTGAGTTTCAGAGGAACCTGTGATAACTAATATGTCGGTTCTCACCCTTTGTTTTATAGCTCCTCTTTCATCAACCTGATAACATACCACACCAAACCAAATACATTTTAAGAAAATAAACAAAACAATTATCTAACTTACCTTCTAAACAGCTCCCCGACAACGATGCCAAAAATGTCAGGTTGCTATATTAAAGATTTTTAATTACCTGAAACACTGAATTGTCAAACCAGGGTAAGTGAACTTAGAGCTACTACACTGTATGTGCTGGTAAGATTCTAATTCCTATCTAAAGATTATTCTGAGAAGAAAACACAAACTCACTCTTAAAAAATGAACCCTAATGATTATCTTGAAACTAATCATCTCTTGTTTAATTCATCAAAGCAAAACAGTTATGTGCTTGAGTACAGGTACTTCTATTTCTGATCCAATGTGATCTTCCAAGACTATCTACCATTAGCTTAAACACCTAATCATCATCATTTCTATCTAAGCCATAAAAGAAAAATCATTTTCGAAAATATTTTAATCTAAACATAAAAAATAGTTTTGAATCTATCCACAGGTAGAATAAGTAAATGTCCTATTTACCCTACTGGTACTGGAAGCTTCCTTTAATCTGATTGTAACCTAACTACCTTAACATAATAGAATAAATCTAAACTCATACTCCTTTTGAATCATGATAAAATTTAAAACTAGAAACAGACTATACGTTGACTATCCTAATAGAACAAAGTAAGCTAACTATCCTCGTCGAGATAGAGTAAATCTAAACTCACATTTCCTTTAAATCATGTTCAAATTGAAATTGGAAAGAGAGAAAATCTAGTTCATTCTTTAAGTTCTACAGGAATAAATAATGCATTCAACACTCATCAGTATATGAGATGTTATCACACTGGAAATGATACAATCCGAAGAATGGTTAAGCAAGAATCTAACAAAGTAATTCTCAAACTCAAATAAACTAACTTACATGCAGATTCTAAAATACTGAAATAAACTAACTCTAATATGGAAAAAGACAGCGACTTGAACCTGTTGGTCGGCCCAACCAAGAGGTGCAATCGCCGAAAAGGAAACCAGAGCTACTCAGATCATTCCATGCAAAAACTGTTCATACTTCACGCTCCATAATTCATAAAACGTCTCAAATCATTTAACAGTAAATAACATAACGCATAGCAAATTTGTGTTATCAAAAATCATATCACATGACATATTGTAACCAACGTTTCTTGAGAGCGATCCCATGTTTATATAGATCCTCCCCAAATAGTTTTAAACAAAGGTGCATTAATCTAAATGGATCTCAGATCCGAAAATGACTCATAGTCAGTTAAAACGAACTTCACAACTTCATGACACAAAGTGTCAA
Source organism: Picea glauca (assembly GCA_000966675.3). Lineage (NCBI taxonomy): Eukaryota > Viridiplantae > Streptophyta > Pinopsida > Pinales > Pinaceae > Picea > Picea glauca. Next base: position 39,773 of record JZKD02S1882795.1, on the reverse strand, counting down.
GAAGTGTGGATCATAAAGCATTCTAATAAATCGATTCTACAATCTCACCCTGATTCAACATATTGAGTTATGACTCAATCTATCATATGAATCGAACTGTCAATCCACTCTGGCTATGTCGTGCAAGTCTTCGACAACTTCTTTGGTGTCTCCACTAAGAACGAGCTGGTACCTGGTACTGGTAAGTTATGTTTCAAAGGAACAGTACCTAACTCATGCCACATTAGTATCAACATTAGTTTAAAATATCAAAATACATTAAAAATAACTTGAATCATAAGAATACCTTGAATAGCCCCATTTAGTTGTAAAAGGATGTCAAATGTGTCATGGTAAGGCCAGAAGGAAATGATATTAGATATGAAAATGGAGGTCTTTTTGACATGATATAGGCAGAAATATAGTCAAAATTGGAGACTGCCATTGTCAGAAACTGGCGCCCAAATTTTATGGTCCTTATACCATTCTCAAGCATGTGGGACAGGTGGCCTATCAGTTAGATTTTCCCATTCATTCTAAGCTCCATCATGTTTTTCATGTTTCCTTCTTAAAGAAATTGATTGGAACTAAGTGTCAAACTCAAACCAACCTTCCCGAGTTGGATGAAGAAGGCTCCATTTGGCTACAGCCGAAAGAAGTTTTGGACCAGTGTGAGCGTCGTCTGCATCAGCACACCATCAAGGAAGTGTTAGTCCAGTGGAAAGATACAACTCTAGAATATGCCACTTGGGAACCATCTACCATTCTGCAACAATTTCCTCATCTCAAGCCTTGAGGACAAGGTTATTTTTAAGGGGGAGGACATGTTAGGGACCTAACCCCTCATGTAGGTAGAATAATATATTTCAATGTAATAAAGGTCAATATTAATAAGGCCTAGAAATAAGGAAGAATAAGTCAAATGTAAGAATACCTAATAGAAGCTTTTGCTTCTAGAAGGATCTTCCTCTAGATTGTTCTTTTGGATAGACATATTTAGTATAAATAGGAGTAGAGAGTATGAGAATTTTTGTATTGGATATTATTGTAATAGATCTTTGTGCTATTGAAGGTTTCCCCTTCGAAGAGGCAAGTGAAAATTTCTCTCAGTAATCAAAGTGCTCTTTCTGGGGTTATTCTGGTATTACTCTGGTATTATTGTGGTATAGTTCTGGTTATATCCTTGATTATCTGCCATTTCTAACTAATTATTTATGTTCTTCATAGTATTTTATATCTATAATATTACACAAAGTGAGTAGTCTCTTGTCTAATCAAGAAAAACCATGAAAACCAATGCCCTACAAGAAGGGTTTCCTCAAGGGAAAACCTTCACCAACAAGATCAACAAAATATTGGAAAGAATACTTAAAACCCTTCCCAAGGAGAATAAAACTAATCAAGACAAGAGATAACCACTTACCAAATTGTTTTAAGGAAGATGGAAGAGATATAAACCATAGATGGCCTCCTTCCAAGTAGTTGAGTAACTCCTCAATGGATCAATCTTGTGGTTGGATTTAGTAGAAAGTTGTATATTCACAATACTCTTTGAAGTACCAAGAAAGAAAGAGCTCTGAGAATTGACATCAAACCACCAAGTAAAAGATCTTCTATTAATGGATTGAAATAATCTCCAACAATTCACAATGATTTGGAATAAGAGGAGGGCCTTTATTTATAGATGAGGCTCACACCTCCCTCTCATCTTTTATTCCCTAAATATAGGTTAAGGAAATAAAATAAAGTGACTTGTCATCCACATAACTTGGAGACTAAGTCAAATTACAATGAAAAGATGATTTACATGCATAAAACCCTCATAAAAGAGGTGACATCATTCTTCTAGCGGGGGGCGATTTTCCCTTAGGGTGCAACATTCCATACAAAATTGACTTGGGAGGCATCAAAACATGGCAATGAATGATCCTTGGCCACCCTAGCTCTGATATTCACTTTTAAAGTAGGGAATGACCTCTCCAAAAGTCCAAATAAGGCCATTAAAGGTGGATGGTTTCTTCCTTTGGGCCATCAATTCTTCAAAAAGTGGTAAAAAAACGTCCACATCATCATGAGTGAGTGCCATGTCATGTCTTCAAGGTTTAAAGTCACTTAAGTTACCTCCATGATCTAAAATGAATCCAGGAAGGCCAAAATTTCAAAGTTCCCAAAATCAGATGAAACTAGTTTCATCGCATAGGGCTCCTCGTGCCAATTCTGACAGTATATTTTTTTCTAAAAATGGACACCGTATGAGAAAGTTATCGTGTTCTAGACTTTTTCCTCAACAGGAAAAAAGTCAAAGGTCAAAGGTTGTACAACTGATGTGGTAGATGATGTCAGCAATACATCATGTCGATGTCATCATGACACGTGGTAGCACCAGTACGTGCCACGTGGTAGCCATATTTGGCATTTTCGAGGGTGATTTGGAACACTAAAAAATTGACACGTGGCATTGTACAGAAGTGACACGTGGCAGGGTCAGATGAGGACATGGCAGTATGGATGTTGACGTGGCAGCTGACTAGGTAGGATGGTGTGGTAGTACGAACATTGATGTGGCAGTTGACAAGACAAGATGACGTGATAGTACAAATGCTGATGTGGTAGTGCGGATGTTGACATGGCGGTTGACTGGGAAGGCTAACGTGGCTCAGGCCAATTAGGGGGTGACACCTGTCCCAATCAGAGAGCACCACATGGCAGCTTGAATTTTCCCAATGTGGGCTAGGTCAAATTTTTAGGGCCCTGGTCACAAGGGGAGCCATATGACCAAGAGCCCAAGATGTGGGGGTGGTGCTAGTTGTTCTAAATATGGAATATTAGGCCAAATTTGGAGGATTTCACCAAATTTGGGCCTGATTTTAGTGGAGTTTTGCCTAGAAAATGGGATTTGAGCCCAAAAAGAGCCTAGAAAGAGGGGGGAAGTTGGGATTTCGACCCCCAACTCAAATTATACGTAAACAAATCATGTTTGAGTGTTTTAGGAGGCTCAAAATAGGAGAAATGTTGAAGAATTGTGAATCTTAAGCCATTTTTATGCAGGGAAGACATTGAGGAAGCAAACTTTGGAGGCCATTTATGAGAGCTACGCTCAACCTTTTTTAGTGTCGTCAGTTGTGTTGGATTCTTGAGGTCAATAAGAACACATCAAAACTAGTTTTTAATCCATTTGATGTACTTCTGATGTATTTTTGTAGCATTGAATATTAATAAGAAAGCCTCTCCCACTAAGACAAAGGCCCGGAGACATAGGAAACCTTGTCGAACTCCATTAACAATCTTGGCATTATGGTTTGTTGTTCTTAATGTTTAATTTATGTTTTGCATTCTTTATGATGGTTGCAACATTCATTCATTAAGTCTTCTTCTTCTCTTCAATTTCTCGATAGTAAATCAACTCATGCATAAACTTAACCATAGTCTTTAAAAGATCTTTTTCGGATCAAGTGGTATCCAGGCAGGTTGACAGTTGGTTGTTTGAGTTTGCATGATTACTAGGGAAAAACTAAGTCGTGGTGAAGGAGAGCTTGTAGAAGGAGATCATGAGATTGGATCAAGTAAGAGGACATATCAAAGTGAGAATATGGCATCGAAAGGAGGACTTTCTCAAAACAAAAGAGAGTTTCAAAAGACTTTCTTTGCCATGTCTGAGGTGGTAAAAGTGTTGTATGATGATTACTTGGAACGGAAGAGACCGGTTCAAGGGGAATATTCAAAGCAAGCCAAAAGTGAAGAAGGAGAGGACCCTCCCAAAATCTCCTCCTTCACCTCCTTCATCTCCATCTTCTTTTTCTTCAAGTACAAGTTCGAATACTACATCATCAAGAAAACATTCTCATAAACATAAGCATGATATGCCATTACTTAAACTTGATGTAAAATTTGTTTTTCCTATGTATGATGGTGAAGTTAACGTTGAGAAAATTGATCATTGGGTTAGACAGATGAAGGTATATTTTAATGTGCAACAAATCAAAGATGAGGTAACCAAGATCAGATTGGCATCGCTTCATCTTGAAGGAACAACTCTCATCTAGTGGCAAATTAAGATGCAACATGGATCTCATCAAGTTGGTAAGATTTTTCCATCATGGCATGATTTTATTTCCACACTTAGAAAACAATTCTATCTATTGGGATATAAGGAAAAGGATTTAATTGAATGGAAAAGTCTTAAGTTAAGAAAAGGAAAATCGATGTAGGAATATAAAGATGAATTTCGTAAGATGGCTTTGATGTTAGATGTTCCATTAACTACACAATAAACTCTTATGAACTATATAGGAGGTTTTACTTCTTATATTTGTAATATTGTATTTATGTTTGGACCTAATAATCCTGATGAGGTTTCTGTCCAAGCAACATATATTGAAATAGGAAAAATTGGAGTTGGTGTATCGGGGGAATCATCTTCAAAGAAAGAAGGCAGAGGAAAAGGGAATGGGAAGAAATCAAATTCAACGATAGTGAAGGACGAGAAGCTCTCTTGAAAGCATTGCAAGAAAGAAGGGAACGATGATGAACATTGCTGGAAATTGCACCCAAAGAAGAAAACGAAGTGGTTCAAAGAGAGGAAAGGGAGGCAAAAATTTGCAACAGAAACACAACCAACAAACTTGGGGTCAGATTCAGGTGATGAGACTAAAATCGCAACAATTGGTTTGTCAGGTAAAATTGGTGATGGTTTTGATTCTAGAAGTAAATTGTTCCATATAAGGGTCATTATGAAACATACCAAGATCGACACATTGATATATAGTGGATCTCAATCTATCTTAATTTCAGAAGAAGTGGCTAGGAAATTGGGATTAAAAACTAAGATGCATCACAAACCCTATTCACTAAATTGGATAAGCAAAGATCACAAATTTCCCATAACAAAGCAATGTATCATAAAGTTTTCAATTACATCTAAGTATGTGGATGAAGTAATATGTGATGTGGTGTTGCTAGAAACATGTGGAATGGTCTTATGAATCCCTTATTTATATGATCACAAAACAATCTTTTACAGGGAACATAATGAATATCACTTCTTTAAAAAGGGAACTGAATATGTTGTACATTCTCATCATATAAAAGCAAATCAATCTCTGCTAACAATGGAACAATTAAAGAAGGCAACTTATGCAATAAATACACCTATAATTGTGCCAAGTAAAGCAGTTGATCTTAAGCATGAACATGAGATGGTTGTAAGATGGGAGTTCAATCATACTTTGATTCAAGATAGGTTAATGTCGTGCAAACCCATCAAACATATTGGTTCATTTTCAGTCATATTTCTGATATTATTTATGCTAATGTTTTCTACATGGATGGTAGTGGATTCACTAATATGTGAACGAGTTCAAATGGCTAACAATATGCTTTCAATTTTCATGGTTATTATGAAGTTGATTATGATGTGATAGGTGCACAGGACAGAGTTTAAAGACATAGGACAAGTGGGGAGGCCTATCCCACACTTGATATCTAGTTAATACCCTTTTGGAGGACCAAAAGGTCCTAGTGGCAAGGAATGATCCAAAATGGATCCAGGAAGGAAAAAATTTCAAATTTCTTGGAATCGAACGAAATCAGCACCATCCCATAGAGCTCGTTGTGACGATTCCGATAGTATAATGTTTTTTAGAAAATGGACACCGTATGCGAAAGTTATCATGTTTTGAACTTTTCCCAAACAAGCAAAAAGTCAAAGGTCAAATTCAAGTAGTCAAAGGACGTACAGAAGACATGGAAGATGACATCAAAAGTACATCATAATGACATCAATAGGACACGTGGAAACACCAAGATGTGCGATGTGGCAGCCATATTTGGCATTTTCAAGGGTGATTTGGACCACTAAAAAATTGACATGTGGCATTGTATGGAAGTGACATGTGGAACTGTATATAAGTGACACATGGAAGGATCAGATGAGGATGTGGTAGTGACATGGAAGCATGGATACTGGCGTGGCATCTGACTAAGAAGGCTAACATAGAATTATGAACACTGACGTGGAAGTACGGACGTTGACGTGGCAGTATGGATGTTGATGTGGTAGGCTGACATGGTAGTACATATTTTGACGTAGTAAATGATTGGGTAGGCTGATGTGGTAGGATGATGTGGATCAGGCCAATCAAGGGGTGACACGTGACCCAATCAAAGGGTGCCACGTGGTGGATTGAATTTTCCCAATGTGGGCTAGTTCGAATATTTAGGGCCCTGATCACAAGGGGAACCATATGACCAGGAGCCCAAGATTTTGGGGTTGCGCCAGTTGTGCTAAATCTGGCGGATTTGGCCAAATTTGTAGGATTTTACCAAATTTGGAGGATTTGGCCAAATTTGTATGATTTTACCAAATTTGGGCCTGATTTTAGTGGATTTTTGCCTAGAAAATGGGATCTAAGCCCAAAAAGAGCCCGGAAAGAGGGGGGAAGTTGGGATTTCGACCCCAACTCAAATTATACATAAAAAAAGAATGTTTGAGTGTTTTATGATGTTCGGAACATGATAAATGTTGAATAATTGTGAAGCTTAATCCATTTTTATGGAGGGAAGTCGTTGAGGAAGCGAACTTTGGAGGCCATTTATGGGAGCTACACTCAGTCGTTTTTAGTGTCGTCAATTGTGTTGAATTATTGAGGTCAATAAGAACACAACTAGACTAGTTTGTAATCTATTTGATGCACTTATAATGTATGTTTTTAGCATTGAATATTAATAAGAAAGCCTCCCCCACTAAGACAAAGACCCGGAGACGTAGGCAACCTTGTCGAACTCCGTTAACAATATTGGTGTTATGGTTTGTTGTTCTTAATGTTTACTTTTTTGTTATGCATTCTTTATTATGCCTGCAACATTCATTCATTAAATATTATTCTTCTCTTCAATTTCTCAACAGTAAATCAACTCATGCATAAAATTAACCATAGTCTTTAAAACATCATTTTTGGATCACTCCACATCATCAAGTCGGATCAAATAAAACCCCAATGCTATCATGAAGTGCCACAGATCCACTTAAGTGAGTAAAAATATCTTTAAAATTTTTCAAAGGAGGGGAGAACTCTAGCATCTTCCACATGACATGTGTAGCAGGTGTCAACATGAATGCAAATAGGCCATCTGTGCCTTAGAGAATCTAACCAATTCCTTGAGAAATGTGATATGCCTCAAAAGTTGTGAGACTGCCTTGTGAAACATGAAACTAGACAATAATGTGTAGAATCATCTCCAAGGTCCCATGACCAAAGTGTGGTGCATATAATAAGAGAGAGTGTCCATGTGGGGTAAAATAGGTGTGCTAAACCATGGGTGTGACTACCCTTACAAAGCACAATTACCTTTTACATAGAAAATAGAATAAGTGAATAGTTAGGGTTCCTGTAAATCATGTATCCTAGTATATCCACCTCATAATACTTGCATACCTACCCAAGACATAAATTACCAACACAGATGGGGTTACCACCACCAAGGGATAGTCGGATGGAGTAATAAGACCAAGCACCCTAAGAATGGTGACTAAAAGGACATGCCATGACAATCCACCTAAGGGATATGGGAAACCACCTAACCAACACTTATACATCAATTATTCCATCATGGCCACATACAAAGAAATCATCACACTTTGGGATCATCATAGTGGTCACATATTGTAAAACAATATTGTAAGGTACGCTGCATAGAATCTAAGGTGTAACACAAGACTTCAAAATAAAAATGTTAAAGAAATAATAATCCTGGAAAGTGAAGAAAATCTTACTAAATTTAAGGTCATTAGGGAGGTGGATCAAAACCATTTCAAATATTTATACATAAAGGAAGAAGAGGTCAATTATTATTTTTTTGTTGAAATGATCTAAGGAATCCCCAATCTAGTCATAGAGGAGGATAATGAAGACTCGCTAGAAAAGGAAATAACTGCATGATTGATGTGATATGGGGTCTAGAGTCAGGAAAA
>JZKD02S1882795.1:0-28574 GCA_000966675.3 Picea glauca | reverse complement strand
AGTAGACCTCGATTAGCACCCTTGTAGAAAATCAAGATAAACGAGAATGAATTTCAAAGATGGAAATTTGAGAAGAAGCAATGCATTATATTCTTCAATGGAACCTTGAAAGGAAATCTAGGGGTGGGATGTCATAGGTGGGGGGGTTGCCTTTGATCCCAAAGGAAATATTGAAATAATATTTACCTAGGGGTTAGGAGAATACTCCAACAATCAAGTTGAGGCTTTGGCCTTATATCAAGGTTTAAAATTATCAATTCAATGGGAACCAAAAACTGAATTATAATAGGGGATTCCTCAATTGGCCTTATATCAAGGTTTAAAATTATCAATTCAATGGGAACCAAAAACTGAATTATAATAGGGGATTCCTCAATCATAATTAAACCACTTAGAATTCATCCATATTAATACTAATATATAGAGCTCAAGGAGTGATCGTGAAAAGTTTTGAGTCCATAGAATATTATCAGGACCTAAGGGCCCTTAATAACTTGCCCAATCTTAAAGAAAATGAGGCGATCATTGCATTAGAAGTTGGAATGATGATTATAGATGGGGGTTTTGCAACATTTCTTTCCTCCCATGAATTTAAGTTTCATACCCCATAGTTTATACAAGGAAATGGAGCAAGTAAACAAGTGGCACATCAAACTTATGGTGAAAGGTTGGGCACTAAAGTTAGCTCGATCCTTTGTACCTCCTCATTCTAATGTGCATGAAGGAGGGATGTGTAATGATGTCATAGGGATGAACTTGAGTAATGAAGGTGGTATTTTGATCCAAAAATTCTTAGATGTACAATTCATTCTTAAATACACATAAACATCTGACCATATTCAGAATATAAATGATCGCTTAACTATTTGCAAAAACACATGTGAATATGCTTACTTTTCCATAAACTTCATTAATATTGATGAATAACTTGAAGAATAATTTGCAGATTATTGAGATGACACAACAAAAAATAAAAGAACTCAAATTACATATATGGATGACATATTACTTCATCTTCAAAGTCCCTTTAAATAGTATGATCGTTCTCCATCATTTCAAAATACCAAATTACATTACAACATGGGCTTGTAAAAATCCAATTTAATGGACTCTCTTTAATTCCACTACTCAAAACAAGAAAATGAGTTCACCATTAGATTCCTTGTGAAATTATGAGAAATTTGACTATAAACTTGACCAAATTTTGAATAGGTGCCGAAAAAACCCTTTTTACACATATAACGAGACTATGGGTCTCATACATGGAAAACTAAGATAAGACTTTTACAAAAGACCTATGATCACAAAACAGACTTCCAATTCATGATCCTTACAGAAAAAAAAATCCAACGAGTATAAACTTGCATGGGTGTGGACAATATACCTTGTGGCATGCTTTTCCATGCAACACATAAACTTATGCAATCTCGACACACACTTCTATGTAGTTCATATTGTACCATACCTAGGGATCTATGCATACTTTGGGATCCATGCACATTGGGATGTGTGCAAGTATTGGGATCTGTGCCCATTAAATAGGCTCGACCCTTAACACCCCTTTAAATATTTAAATATTTGTTGGAGCATTTCCGTAACAAGAGGCTTGTGTGGCATGGTGTTTAGAACTTCGGGATATAATCCAGAGGTTCCGGGTTCAATCCTCCACCATGCACATATATTAGTTTAGTTTTTTATATAGTTATAACTATATGTTACATATAATGTATAACTATGTTTACAGTTGCATATATTTTGCTAGCCCCCTAAATTGCTTGAGTGTGGTCGTATGCATAACATAATAACCAGGGGCTAGGGGCTTATCCCTCGGCCCCTTTTCCCTCCAACTAAAACTTAAACCAATTTTAAATTTAATATGTGCCATAATATGTTAAGAACTACTAGTGTGGCGCATTGGCAATGGAGGCTTTGTTAAGACTTTGGGAGGTTATGGAGGTCATGGGTTTGACCCCCGTCGAGTCCATATTTTTTTATAAACCATACCAATATAAGCCAATGGGAGGCTACCACATGGAATCCTCTCATTGGCTATCCCTTTCCACTTGTCAGCAACTAATTAGTCCACCTGGATGTAAGATCTGCCTAGTCATATTGCCAACTATTATTCCATGTCACTGGTATGGTCATACAATCATGTTCCATGTGTCACCCTTGCAGTGGTAACACATGTCATTTTTTATGTTTTTCCATTTTCTCTAGTTTGACTCAAATTTTGACTGGCCATAACTTTTGCATACGAACTTTGTTTGATTTTATGTTTGTGTCATTGGAAAGCTAATGACGATCTTTGTGGTTTGATGTTGTTTTTGAGAGATTTTGAGATGGTTGAATTTTTAGATTTTATGGATCCCCTAGGACCTCTATGAGCGTTTTGGATCCTTCTGGACCTTTGTGAGAATTCCTTAGATCCTCCTGGATCACACCTGCCCACTGAAGAACTTTTGGACCTCCAAAAGTATGGATCATTCATAAATGAAGTGAGAATGCTTTCACCTCACTTTTCTAGTATCATCCATCCAACCTCCTTGGGTAACGAACACCTGACAAACCATAACGAAGATTGAAACAACACTACTGACCAAGTTAACCATTCCCTTAAATTCACAAAATCTGCCATTCATTTTTGCAGTAGCCAACCATACTCCACTTATTAGTAATAATATGAACAACAAAACTAAATATATAGATGCGAAAGAGAATGAACCATCAACATATTTTCCCTTCTTAATAGGAACAACATCAACCAAAGGACCTGTTTTTCTTTCAACCACAGGCTGTAAATATGGATTCTGGATAGTAGCATTAACTAGCGTTTTTCCTACAGTGAAAAATGTCAAATCCATCTTCATTTGATGAGCTCTCACAATGAACTCAATCCCATCCTTGAAGAGATAATACTTGTTTTGTTCCCTATAGAAAATGACCTTCCCGTCATACAAGTATGTACTTCCCAAAACCATCCTACAAATGTCAAGTAGAATAACGCCTAACTCTACCTCATCAATGAAACTAGATGTGATCATGAACCATAACTTGCATTGTTTAGTTACATGTACCTGAGCATTATCACAAATCCAAACCAAAGGATATAGTCTCAGATGAGGCCTAGTTTCCAATCCCAAGTTCTGAACAACTTGCTCTGAAATAAGATTCATTTGTGATCCACTATCAACAAGAGTATCAATCTTAGGTTCTTTGAGATAACTTGTAAATGAAACAATTATTTTCTTTTCCTTCCATCACAAATTACTTTAGACTTTGCAGAATAAGTACGCGAACTAAAACTTGCAACATAAGATTTACCTTTAATGCCCATAACTGTAACCTTGGTTTCATCCTTAGAATCTGATCCAAGATCCTGCACCATGGTCGTGGTCTTCTTTTTACCCTTTCTAGGCTGAGCTCTCGGCTTCAATTATGGATGCAAATTCCAACAATGCTTCTCATCACGTCCTTTCTTCTCATAGTGAGAACATGTAGGTTTTTTCTCTTCATCCTTCTTCACTATAGTTGTCTTCTTACTCTTCTATTTTCCCTTCGATTGATCCACGAATTCATGTGGCTCCTCTGACACATTCTCAACATGTTTTCCTTTTTTGGCTTCAAGATGTATAGCTTGTACCAATACTTCGTCAATATTAGTAGGATTAAACATCAATATAGTATGGCGAAGATATGCGTGCATACCACCAATATGCTTTAGAAGAGTCTCAAGAGTATGTAATGGAATTCCCAAAGATAATGCCTTCCTCTTAAATTCCTGTGTATAAGATTGAACATTTTGCTATTTTCCTTGCCTCATATGTTTCTAAGCAATCATTTATGTTTTCATATAAGCTAATGGATAATTTTTTTTTCTTAATGCAATAGTAAATTCAATCCATGAAGAAATGATTTTACCATGTTGAAGAAGATCATCCTATGTTCGACTCTCCCACCATATCAAAGTTGTGCCGCTCGGGAGAAGAGTAGCCAATTGTATCCTTGAAGTGTCCTGTATGATTTTTTGTACCCTGCAATACACTTCAATCTGTTTGAACTCTCCATCATAAGTAGGCAAATCAAACTTTACATCTAGCTTTAACAAAGGAAAATCATGAGAACGAGAAGACTTCTTGGAATGTTTTTTCCTCTTATGAGAAGAATGTTTACTTCCCTTGGAAGAAGAAGAAGATGATGACGATGATTACGATGATGATGGGGATGGAGGAAATCCTGGAGGTTTTTCACCTTCAACTTTTACCATTGTTTCAATTGGGCCACCTTCATTTTGATGAGACATTGCTCTTCACTTTTCTAGGTCTTCCCACAATTACTTAACCATATTTTTCATTTCAAGAAACATCCTTCGAAACTCTTTAATGGCCTTAGAAAGAACATCTTCATGCTCCATTCCGTTTCTTTGAAATACAAGCTCAATATCAAGATTAAAAACTTGAAGTGTTCCTTCACCTCGCTTGCATTTGGACCTCATAAGCATTCACTTGCAAATACACATCAAAACCTGACTTTGATACCAACTTGATCTGAAAATCCTTATATGTACAATTAAGTCTTAAATACACATAAACATCTAGCTAGGTATCGAATATAAAGGATCGCTTGACTTTTTGCAAAAACACATGTGAATATGCTTACTTGTCCATAAACTTTATTAAATTATACTAATGAATAACTTGAAGAATAATTTGCAGATTATTGACATGATACAATATAAAATAAAAGAACTCAAATTACATATATGGATGGCATATTACTTCATATTCAAAGTCCCTTTAGATAGTATGACTATTCTCCATCATCTCAAAATACCAAATTACATTATAACACGGGCTTGCAAAAAACCAACTTAATAGAATCTCTTTAGTTCATGTCTGAGAGATGGTTTAGATTGATGGACAATTGGTTTGGATTGTTGGTTGTCATTTATGTGAACCTTTGGAGAGTGATATTGTAGATTTATGTCAACTCTTAGAGATTTATGTCAACCCTTGAGTATGTCTAGTAGCTCTAGAGGTATGGGTAAGGAACCCAGGTTTGGTTGATGAATAATGTAATGAAGATCAATGTATATGCAGATAAGACTATTCTAGATGGATAGTACATATCATGCCATTTCCATTGATATGTGGAACACCACATAACTCTTCACGGTTAGAGATTTATGGCCTTGTGAAATTGGAGAACCCTCATGAGTTATCTAGAAGCCCCTAGAAGGTCAAAGAAGTCAAATTATTCTAGAAACTCCTAGAAGAAGTTAACTAGTCAAAGTGGGTGAAACTAGGAGTTAATCATGGGTATAGTTGTTGCATTAAGAAAATAATTAAAAATAAATTAGTTGTAACAAGAAGTCGTGAGTTTGGTAATTATGGCAAAGTAGTTGTGATCAAAAGATTGAATAGTCAAAATGGTTGACCAAGAAATAAATTAAATAATAAAGTGGCTGCAACAAGAAGTTAGTTAAGGGAAAAAAAATTATGAATTGAATAATTATAGAAAAGTTAGTTGTAATAAGAAGTTGTAAGTAAAGAGAAATTATTTAAATAATAAAGTAGTCAAAGTGGTCGCAAAGAAAAATTATTTAAATAATAAAGTGGTTGCAACAAGAAGTGGTGAGTTTACTATTTATGGATAAGTCAAAGTGGTTGCAAAAGAAATTAATTAAATAATAAATTTAGTTGCAACTAAAAGTGGAGAACTTACTATTTGAGGTAAAGTGGTTAATTTAAGTGTAACAAAGTGAGTTAGAAGTGGGTTATCCCTAAAAGAAAGAAAGTGGATTAAGTTAGGTTAGCAGGTAACCCCTTGAGAAAGCTACATGGAAGTATAAATAAAAGAGAAATTCTCTCCCATTAGCACCTATTGAATATCTATTTTGTGAAAGGTTATTTGGGCAGGTATTATTGATAGAGAAAAAGTGCGGCAAAAAAATCGCGGCAGGAAAAGTATGGCAAAAAAAGTGTGGTAGAAAAATCCCAGCATAATAAGTGCAGCAGAAAAATTGTGGCAGAAAAATTGCAACAAAAAAAGTGCAGAAGAAAAATCACGGCAGCAGATTCACGGTAGAAAAACTGCAGCAACATAATGCTACAAGAAAAAAAATGTATGGTTTTCATATGTGTAGTGTTGAATCTATGAATCTAGTTGATGGTTTTCCTTGTTAATCTGTTGGATGCCCTCTTGGAAGTTTAGGGCTTGTTGTAGAGTTGATCTAAGGCAAATCTACTGAAGTTTAGTATTGGTTCATGTTTGAGAGTTTTTGGTTGATGTATGTTTATGAAGTTATTGGTACAAATAGAGGTTGTATAACAGTGAGGTTATGACACATGATTGATGTATGGATTTATGGTATTTGATTTATGGAGAGTGAGGTGCATTGCTAGAGGTATCTTCTTGGTTATCTTGGTGTATGTTATTGGTATATGGTAGAGGTATATGATTGGGTACATGGATGAGATACATACTTGAAGTACATGGTGATCTTGATACATCTTGTTGAAGCATAGTTTGGTTGTTTTTTGATACATGATTGGTACATGTTTTTGGTTATCTTTGTATAGTGTTGATGTATATGGTTGATGTGCATTGTTGGCACATTGTTTGTGTGATATTCTTTTGATTTTGGGTATGAGATCTATGTTATCAGATCTGATATATTGAGGAGAGTATTGGTACATGTTGTTGGTGTTTTTAGTTTTGTTGGTACAGGCAAGGCACGTGTACAGGTTGGTTACATGATAGTGGCACAAGTTGATTATGGGTCAGTGGCATAGATTGATACAGGTTTACAACAATATATCTCACAGTGTCAGTGTGACAATGGTTCCATCATTCTACTTATATTTTAGGACGATTGGATGGGGCAAGGATAGGTGGTTGTAGCCACCTTTCGGTTGTAGTCAAATAACATAGGGGGTTGTAGCCTCCTTCTAGTCATAGCCAATGAAATGGGGAGTTTAAGATTCCCTCAGGTTGTAGCCTGAGAAACTCGGGGTCTAGAGCCCCCTTCTAGTTATAACTGCAGAATTAGAAGTTGGTGCTTCCTTGAATGTAATTATTGACATATAAGAAAAATATTATGTGGTTTTCTCCCGCATTGGGTTTCCACATAAATATTGGTGTATTGTGCATTGTGTGGATGTGTTTGTTATTGTTTATTATGCATTGATGAATGTTAATTCTTATGATACAATAAGATATTGATGATGAACATATGAACATGGTTGAATAAGTAAAAGAATATGCATTGTGGTTTAAAGGATTAATAATTGGTATAATTGTTCATTACTGATTCACCCCCCCTCTCAGTAATCCAACATTTGTTATCAGAGAAGGTTCCTTCAGGAAACAATTTAACCACTTGAAAGAGATCATGGATTATTCTGAGAATGGAGTACCATTGTTTAATGGTCATAATGGTTTAAAGTATGATATATGGAGTGGAAGTATGAAAGTATTTTTAAAGGCACATGGGTATGATATTTGGAAACTAGTTGTTACAGGATATGATAGTTCAAAAAGGGAAAAGAATACAACAAAGAAAGAACTGAAACGAAATAACAAAATTGCAATGGATTTCATTTTAGAAGGACTGTATGATTCAGTAAAGGACAAAGTGGATAAATGTTCATTACCTAAGAAATTTGGGATAAGTTACATAATATATATTCTTCACCCATCACAGAGTCAGAGAATGTCAAAGAACATGCACATACAGATCAAGAATAAATATGTTCATCATATCAAACTGATTCAGAAGATGAAGGTACATAATCAACATAAGTATGTTGTTTTTCTTTAATTGTGAAAAACACAAACATCTTGAAATGGAATGCCATGAAGGAAATGAGACAAAAATAATAAGTGAAATAGAAGACAATTATGAAGCAGAATTGATCAGTGTTTTACATGAACTAAGACAAGAAAGAGAAGAAAACAAGTCACTTAAGAAAGAATTGATGAAACAAAAGGAAAGTGTTCACATTTTTGAAGAAACCCAACAGGTCATCGAGAACTTAAGAACTCAATTAGAAGAATCCAAAAAGATCGAAGAAAATCTTAAATATCAAAAACAATATTTGGAAGACAACATAGCAGCACATAAGGAAGAAGCATAAATGAGAGAGAATATATTGACATATCATCTCAAGGAAAGAACTAACGAGCTAAACCCCCTTGAGACAAATTTTGGTCAAGAAGAGAAAAGACTTGAAGAATAAATAATCACATTAAAAATCCAGCTTGAAGAAGAGAAGAGAACAAAAGAAGTCATAAAGTGTTAGATAATGAAGAAAGAAGAAGAGGTTGAGAATCTTGAAGAAGAAGTTGTCACATTGAGAAGTAAAATCGTCAAGTTCAACAAGAACATTGAAGAGATAGAAACATCTACATTAGTTGTAGAGAATGAAGAGAAACACCCTAGGTTGCTAGAAAAGAAGAATGAAGAAAAGAGTAGGAGTTATGCATAAGTACTCAAAGGAAGGAATCAAAGTCAATCAGAATCTAAGAAAACTAATAAAATTACATCTTCAAGAATACCATCCATGTTCAAGCCACAAAGAAGCTTCAATCATGATCATGATCAATCAAGGCAGAAATTTAAAAGGAATACACCACAAAGAAGATCATTCACTCCCATGTATGTAAATTTCTTATATGATCATTGTTTTTATTGTACTAACTTTAGACATAAGGTTGCAGATTATAGGGATTATAAAAGAAATGTTCAAGCAATAAATGTTTATGTGGGCCCACGTAACATTGAATGTTACAAATGCCATAACTATGGACACATAGCTCATGATTGTAGAAGCATGATCGATACTTCCATGAAAGAGAACACCAATATTAGATATAAGAAAGTATGTATAAGAAAACAGGAAGAACGGGTGAACAAAGACCAGGTCCCAGAGATCAGAAGATTGACAATAAAACGAAATGAAGACAAATTTAAAAAGAAAAATGAAGATGTCAGATACATAAAGGTTTGGAAAACAAATGAAAGAAAAGGAGGACAAGTAAATAATGAACAGGTTCAAGAGATTGCACTTTCAAGTATTGTAGTGAAAGATGAATCCACGGACAGAAAGAAAGAAGTCAGAGTTCAGAGAGATGATGAATCTACCAATGAAGATGAAGATGGCTCCTCATCAGAGCAGGAATTGTTCTAAGCCATCCAACTTAAAGACTCCCAGGTAATATGAATATTAGACAAGGGGAGTCTGTGTGGTAGTTGAGACATACCAGAGAACCATCATTCGAGCAACTTGGAGAGTTTGAGTAGACAGATTCAGAGCAGTCAGTTAGCATAAGTACAATATGATAGATTAATCAGTTGTAGTAGTGAAGACTTCATGATAGTACAGTGATAGATGGGTCAATATTATAGACAGTTGTGTAGCATAGTCTTGAACAATATGGACATAGATGGATTCGTAAGAACACTTGGCAGGTTTGGACAAATATATGACAATGGATGAGAGCGTGGATTCATAGATTGGTTTAGAGACAAAGGGATATTATCATAATGGATGATAACTACACATGAATATTTGAATGCTTATTCTTGAATGCTTTTCATATATGTCAGTTGATTACACAAGGAAGCACAAATGAGCAATAACTCCAAAAGGAAGAAGGTACATGAAGACTTATATTTTTTGTACACAACATCTTGTGGAGAAGTCAAGAGAGAGAAATAAAACAAAAAAGATAGGTATAAATATCATTCAGAGAAGTTTTCAAACATAGAGGTAAGAATAGATGTATGATTCTAGGGGAAGAGAATCATCAGATGTGGGATAGAGAGTTAGATTCTTAGAGAGAGAGAACATAGACATGTTTCCAGGGGAAGTGATTGTCACAAGGGAAGAATGAACGATATGAATTTAGTGTTGCATCTTAGTGATACCCTTTTTCAAAGGGGGAGATATTATTCATATGAAGGGAGAGAGAGTAATCAAAGGCTTAGAAACATAGAGAAAATATCAAAGGAATTTAGACAGGAGGAGCAACCCCAAGGAGAGTTCAGTCAGGGGGAGCATGCCTAAGGAGAGATACCCTTTGCCATTAATGTCAAAGGGGGAGAGATAGAAACATTGATGAGGAGTATGAGCATGAATGTTATCATGACTAAGTCTTTCCATCAATGTCGGTGTTGTCATCAATGCCAAAGGGGGAGATTGTCAGACAATTGGTTTAGATTGATGGACAGTTGGTTTGGATTGTTGGTTGTGTTATCACTAGAAGTTGCTCTTGGATTGCTCAAGTGCAAGCCTAATACATCTTGAAAATAAAATGTTTTGATTTGGATAATTTGGGTTTTAGGAAACTTTGAGAGTGCTAAAAGTAATCAAGAAGGCAATGAAGCCATTGGGCATGGAGTCAAATACAAAACTATAACCCTGAACTAACATTCTATGGGCAACAAATGAAAAAAACAAAATCTTTGGCTAGTGGTTTCTTTGGGCTACCTCATCTAGAAAGTGCTTCAGCTCAGCCTTTAGCTTCCTATTTTGAGAATGGAAGCCTCTGTTTTGGCTGTAAAGATTCTTTAATTGTCTATGAAGGGGTTGGGCCTTTCTAGATGCAAACCTTTCCAAGTCGAGGGTGTGACTGTAGCCATCCATGAGCTCTTTCATCTGAGCCAAGTTGAACTTATCTTCTTCTTTAAGACGAGCTATTTCTTTTCTTGCATCTCTAAGTTGCTTGATAAGTCTTTTGTAGGTCTGACTGTCAGGAGGAACAATGGCATGTACAGTCTCACTGGGATTTTTCTCAAACTCCTCTTCCTCCTGCATGGGAAGTGTCTTGTCTACCTCATGAGGTTCCTTGATGGCTTTACTTTTATTCTTCTTTCTCAACACAAGGGTTTCATCTTTTCTTTCAACAGGCTTCTCAATGCCTTTCTCAGAGGTTTCATATTTACTCTCCAAAGGTATTTTAGTACCTTTATCCTTACCCTTCTGTACAAGGGTTTCTTGTTTCCCTTCCATAGGCTGAGAACTACCTTTACCCTTCTTCCTCTGAATAAGGGTACTTGATTTTTCCTCCATAGGCTTTTCAATTCTCTTACCCTTCTTCTTTTGAATAGGGGTTTCTGGTAAAGACTGCTCTTTGAAAACCTCCTTAGGAATTGATGACCTTGTGAAAGGATTTTTACCCTTGATTTCGACTGCTGGAGGAGAAGAGGGAAAGATAAGTTTCTTCCCTTTATTGGATGAAAATTTGGTAGAAGAAGGCACCTCTTCTAACCCTGGTGGAGGGGGTGGTGAAAAATATATGTGTGGAGAAGGACAAACTTCTTCCTCAGCTTCTGTGACCTACTTGCTGATCTCTGAAACTTTAGCAGGGGATTTTCCCTTCCTATTCCTGTTGGTCCCTGCTTTAGTTTCACTGATGGGTGACAAAGGACTTGCCCTCTGTGATTGAGGAGTTGGTGCTAGATCCAACTTGAAATGAGAGGTAACAACAATATGCTCCCATGAAATCTCTTTCTTACCCAATTCCTCATAGAATAGCATTCTGATAAGTCCAGAGTGGAAAAGGCTAGAATCCACATCTTTAGATTTGGCTTGTATCATGTCTGACATCTTACCTAAACTCCTCAACAAGTAATAGGGAATATTCATCTCAACCTTACCAGTAAAATGCAACAACAACCTTATATGGTACTGATACAATGTGTTAAATATCCCTTCACAAGTAAAATATCTCTGTATGATCTTCAATAATTTATCAAATTGTTCAATCAACTGACTCCTTGGCATACTTTTGGACAAATCAATGGCTTGATATTCAGGTTTAAAAATATCTTTTTCATAGGCTGAACTCAAAGCCATGGATTTGAACCACTTTTCACCTGTAATGGGGATCCTTGTTGCAGCTGAGATAGAGGCTTCAGTGACCTCAAACTCCAAATCACCAACCTTGGTTTTTCTGCCATCAAACAGCAATGAAAATTGTCTTGCTACTTCTGGATGGCCTCTCTGCATGTTCTGACAGAAAGAGAGGCACCCTACTCTTTGAAAGGCCTCTCTTGCTATGGGTTATGTATCAAAAAGATGCATGTCCACCGGTTCTGTCCTAACAACCTTGCCACCTTTGTGCGTCTTCCTTGATTGAGGAGTCTCCATGGCTCAAAATGAGGGTTTTTAATAGGCTTAAGGGATGGTAATGACCAGGAAGGCTTTGAATCAAACTTCAAATATAAGGCTGACCCTTTTGGACAAACTGATGCTAGTAAGCCAAGCTCGATTTTAGGAATTAAACCCTTAGGCTTGTACAGGTTTTCTAGAGTGTAAACAATGAGGGGGTAATCTGAAATTGGTCCTCTGCAATTGAGTGAAAACGCCAAACCCCAAGGTGAAAGGAAGCAAGGAAAACATAGAGGGTTTGAGAAGCACCTCTGGGTAGCGCAACACATACACAAAGGATAGGCTATTTATAGGCTTGCGATTTCAATGGTTAAGGTAAACAACAGTAATCAGACCATAGATATGGGCAAGGAAGTTTATAGGTCTGAAGAAGGAAAAGAACAAGGCTACCATGCAGATATGGGTCCCTTACTATTGTGCAAGATTAGCAAACCGAAAACCCAAGCACAAATTTCCTGTGAAAATTAATATGCAAAGGAGGCAACACGGGATACCTGTGGAGTAGACACTTGTTGAGATATTCAATGCAATATTAGGATGAAATCGAGAAAACTTCGGCCCTAGAATCTTTCTCAGCATTGGATTTGGTTGACATGCGGTCACCTGATCAGAACTTGTGAATTTGCGCAGCGCAACACTGTTGAGCTTTTCAAAATTAGAAACCGTTACCAAGGCTCATAAATGCGATATCTTTGAAGGCATCTTTAACCGACTTCTGGCACTGAAAATAAGGGACATGACATCAGTCGTGGAAATCATGGCTCGAGGTGGAAGTATGATGAACGTGATAGGCGCTACAGAACTACTTGATGAGTAGGCAACACTTCCACTTCAAAACGTGATTAGATAGGTAAGTGAGGACGTTGAGGCATGTCTATGAGGTCATGAGTGAGGAGAGAGGAGTGTCACATCAATCTAGTCATAGGAGGGATAGACCTAGGGACAAGCCATGAAGGGGACCAAAATAAGTCATGAGATAAAATGGTTCAAGGATCAAAAACCAATTTAAGGATCAAATCAGAGCTAAGACTCAAAAAATTTAATAATCTAAGGGGTCCTACCAAAAGTAAATTTTAAAGGGATGAGACCTTAAAAGAAAAATTAAAATCTAAGGCTTGAAAAAAGATTGAAAACAAACTAAAAGACCAAAGGCAATTTATTGTGATAACATGTTGTCATCGATGTCAACCTTTGTAGAGTGATATTGTAGATTGATGTCAACTCTTAGAGATTGATGTCAACCCTTAGAGATTGATGTCAACCGTTGAGTATGTCTGGTAGCTCTAGAAGTATGGGTTAGGAACCCAATTTTGGTTGAGGAATAATGTAATGAAGATCAATGTATATGCAGGTAAGACTATTCTAGATTGATAGTACATGTCATGAAATTTCTAGAGATATGCGGAACGTCACAAAACTCCTCATAGTTAGAGAGTTATGGCCTTGTGAAGTTGGAGAACCCTCATGAGTTATCAAGAAGCCCCTAGAAGGTCAAAGAAGTCAAATTATTCTAGAAACTCCTACAAGAAGTTGACTGGTCAAAGTGGGTGAAACTAAGAGTTAATTATGGGTATAATTGTTGCATTAAGAAAATAATAAAAAATAAATTAGTTGCAACAAGAAGTTGTGAGTTTGGTAATTATGATAAAGTAATTGTGATGAGAAGATTGAATAGTCAAAGTGATTGACCAATAAATAAATTAAATAATAAAGTGATTGCAACAAGAAGTTGTGAGTAAAGAGAAATTATTTAAATAATAAAGTAGTCAAAGTGGTTGCAAAGAGAATTATTTAAATAATAAAGTGGTTGCAACAAGAAGTGATGAGTTTACTACTTATGGATAAGTCAAAGTGGTTGCAAAATAAATTAATTAAATAATAAAGTTAGTTGAAATTAAAAGTGGAGAACTTACTATTTGTGGTAAAGTGGTTAAGTTAAGTGTAGCAAAGTGACTTAGAAGTGGACAAGTCAAAGTGGTTGCAAAGAGAATTATTTAAATAATAAAGTGGTTGCAAAAGAAATTAATTAAATAATAAAGTTAGTTGAAACTAAAAGTGGAGAACTTACTATTTGTGGTAAAGTGGTTAAGTTAAGTGTAACAAAGTGACTTAGAAGTGGACAAGTAGTTAGAAGTGGGTTAGCCCTAAAAGAAAGAAAGTGGGTTAAGTTGGTTAGAAGGTAACCCCTTGAGGAAGCTACATGGAAGTATAAATAACAGAGAAATGATCTCCCATTAGCACATATTGAATATCATTGAATATATATTTTGTGAAAGGTTATTTGGGCATGTATTATTGATAGAGAAAAAGTGTGGAAAAAAAATCGCAAGAGGAAAAGTGCGGCAGAAAAATCGTGGCAGGAAAAGTGCGGTAGAAAAATCGCGGCAGGAAAAGTGCAGTAAAAAAATCATGGCAGGAAAAGTGCGACAAAAAAACTGCGGTAGAAAAACCGCGACAACAAAACCACGACAGTAGAATTCTACAAGAACAAAAATGTATGGTTTTCATATGTGTAGTGTTGAATATATGAATTTGGTAGAGGGTTTTCCTTGTAAATTTGTTGGATTCCCTCTTGTAAGTTTAGGACTTGTTGTAGAGTTGATCTGAGACAGATCTACTGAAGTTTAATATTGGTTCATGTTTGAGGGTTTTTTGTTGAGGTATGTTGTTGAAGTTATTGATTCAAATAGAGGTTGTATAACAATGAGGTTGTGGCACATGGTTGATGTAAGAATTTATGGTATTTGATTTATGGAGAGTGTGGTGCATTGCTAGAGGTCTCTTGTTGGTTATCTTGGTGTATTTTATTGGTATATGGTAGAAGTATATGATTGGGTACATGGATGAGATACATACTTGAAGTACATGGTGATCTTGATACATCTTGTTGAGACATAGTTTGGTTTGTTGTTGATACATGATTGATACATGTTGTTGGTTATCTTTGTACAGTGTTGATGTACATGATTGATGTGCATTGTTGGCACATGGTTTGAATGATATTATTTTGATTTTGGGTATGAGATTTATGTTATTAGATCTGATATATTGAGGAGAGTATTGGTACATATTGTTGGTGTATTTAGTTTTGTTGGTATAGGCAAGGCATAGGTACAGGTTGGTTACATGACATTGACACATGTTGATTACAGGTCAGTGGCACGGATTGATACATGTTTATAGTAGTATATCTCACAGTGATTGTGTGACAATGGTTCCATCATTCTACTTATATTTCAGGGCAGTTAGATGGGGCAAGGATAGGTGGTTGTAGGCGAAGAACATAGGGGTTATAGCCAGGGAATTGGGGAGTTGGAGCTTCCCTCAGGTTGTAGCCTGAGAAACTAGGGGGTCAAAGCCTCCTTCCAGTTGTAGCTGGAGAATTGGAATTTGGTGCTTCAATGAATATAATTCTTGACATATAAGAAAAACATTATGTGGTTTTCTCCTGCATTGGGTTTCCATGTAAATATTGGTGTATTGTGCATTGTGTGGATGTGTTTGTTATTGTTTATTATGCACTGATGAATTTTAATGCTTATGATACAATAAGATATTGATGGTGAAGAGATGAACATGATTGAATAAGTAAAAGAATATGCATTGTGGTTTAAAGGATTAATAATTAGTATAATTGTTCATTACCGATTCACCCCCTCCTCTCAGTAATCCAACAATTCCACTACTCAAAACAATAAAATGAGTTCACCATTATATTCCTTGCAAAAGTTTGAGAAATTTGACTATAAAGTTGACCAAGTTCCGAACAGGGGTCGAAAAAGCCCCTTTTACACGTATAACGAGACTATGGGTCTCATACATGACAAACTGAGATAAGACTTTTACAAAAGACCTCCGATCACAAAACATACTTCAAATTCATGATCCTCAAGGAAAAATGAATCCAACGAGTATAAACTTTCTTAGGTGTGGACAATATACCTTATGACACGCTTTTCCATGCAACACATAAACTTATGCAATCTCGGCACACACTTCTATTGATTCCATATTGTACCATACCTTGGGCCCTGTGCATACTTTGGGATCTATGCAAGTCTTGGGATCCACACCCATTAAATAAGCTTGGCTCTTAACTCCCCTTTCGCAACTTCCAACATCAATTTGAATATTTGTTGGAGCATTTTTGTAACAAGAGGCTTGCGTGACATGGTGGTTAGAACTTTGGGATATAACTCGGATGTTCCGGGTTCAATACTCCACCATGCACATATATTAGATTTGTTTTTTATATAGTGTATAACTATGTTTATGGTTGCATATATTTTACTAGCCCCCGAAATTGTTAAAGTGTGGTCATATGCATAACATAATAACCAAGGGTTGGGGCCTTAGCCCTCGACCTCTTTTCCCTCCAACTAAAACTTAAACCAAATTTAAATTTAATATGCACCATAATAGGTTAAGAACTACTAGTGTGGCACATTGGCAATGGAGGCTTTGTTAAGACTTTGAGAGGTTATGGAGGTCGTGGGTTCGACCCCAATTGACTCCATATTTTTTGATAAACCATGTCAATATAGGCCAATGAGAGGCTACCACATGGAAACCTCTCATTGGCCTATATGACAACGTCTCATTAACTATCCCTTGCCACTTGTCAACAATTGATTAGTCCACCTAGATGTACGATATGCCCACTATCCCTTGCCACTTGTCAACAACTGATTAGTCCACCTAGATGCACGATATGCCCAGTAATCTCGCCAAATGTCATACCATGTCACCGGTACGATCGTACGGTCATGTGCCACATGTCACGCTTGCAGTGGTGACATGTGTCACTTTTGGCTTTTTTCCATTTGCCCTAGTTTGACTCAAAATTTGACTGGCCATAACTTCTGCATACGAACTCCGTTTGAATTTTTGTTTGCATCGTCGGAACGCTAATGACGAGCTCTATGCTTTGATGTCATTTTCGAGATATTTCAAGATGGTCGAATTTTGAGCTTTTATGGATCCCCTGGGACCTTTGTGAGCGTTCCTTAGATCCTCCTCGATCAATTTTTCTTCTCTTTGATGTATGTTCTATGTAGGTGCTTTTGGAATGTTGATATAGTCGGGTTTTATAGGCTTAATTCAATTATCTTCGACCCAATAGTTTGGGATGACCCTATGATTTACCTCTGGCTTGTATTCACAGGTGAATTAGGGCTCAGTTCTCAACTCTTGGCATTGTGGTTTGCCCTCAATTTGATAATCTCTTATGTGGAAGTTGATAGGCATTTCCTCTAGCCTTGGGTTTCGGTTCAATTTCAAGGCTTTGGAAAGAATAGAGGGCCACATGCACTCTAGTCATTGTATACCGTGTGAAATTTCAAACCTTCGAAAATCACAACGGTGGAGTGCATGCAAATTAGAGGATTTACAATTGGCCTTTTCTCATTACAAAAATAGGATGTCAAGTCAAATTGAACATCATAGAACTAAGAATGCACATTGATTAAGTTATGGCCCATGAAAAAAAACAAATAGAGAAATTGGAAGTAAACTTTAATATGCTTTATAAATTAGTCTTGGGTTTAGCTAACAACTCACATCATTCTCTAATTTCACTTCCGAAATTTTCTATTGGTTTTATGAATGAAGTGGTCAAAGATGAAAAAATAAGAGACATGATAAAAAGAAAATGCAACCACATAACTCATTTTTCAAAGGAAATATCAAAGAGGGAATCCTTAATGGGCATGTTTTCTTATAAGACCAAGTCTTAATGTGCATTTTAAAATAATTTTGTTATTAATTCAATTTATTAGGGATTACACTGATAAGTTGTTATATTGCTAGAAATGTACACAACATACACTAGATAGTCATTTTAAAATTTTAAGGTTTTTTAAAATCTTAATATTAATTTTTTTATTAATCTCTTTTTTACAATGAATAGAGTCATATATCTTTTTTTTACAATAAAAATGATAACCACATTTCAATGAAAAAAAGAAAAATTAAAATTCTTCAAAATGAAACAAAATGCATATTTTCGTCCACAGTTGTTGGCTCACTGAATTACTTATTTTCATCTGAATCTTGCAATCCACGACATGTTGTTGGCGGACTGAATTACTTATTTTTATTCGAATCATGCAACCCTGGTTTATAGAGGTGTAAAGATTATTATAATAAGAGAGATGAAGTACGATGGCGGTGGCGGTGACTGTGACGGTGACCTTAAATTAGACCTTGCTTCTAGTGATCGCACGCAAACGAAACGTGACGTCAGCGTGAAGCACCGGTGGTGACGGGAAACGGCCAAATCCCACCGACAGCCTGACGGCGGTTGAGGATTTACGTGATTTGAACTCGAATTGGTCAAATCCCACCGACAGCCTGGTGGCGGTTGAGCATTTACGTGATTTGAACTCCAGTCCTTTGCTTATCTTCGTACATACTCATTGTGTATCCTCAAAAGCTGATGCTATTATGGTGGGGGGAACACATAAGGCTTCCTCAGCAGGAAATGGAGTTCATAAAGTGGGTGGAGGTGGTGAGTTCGAGCCGACGCGCGTCCGTCTGGGCTTTACTCGCAGCGGCCGCGGGCTTCTCCGCAACGGTTCTCGCCGTCATGCTCTGCGCCAAAGCAGCGGCAAGGCGCGTGGCAGGGAGCGGTGATTATACCGACGAGGAAACCGCGCGGTCGCACTGGCCTGTAGTGAAGCACGCTGTACTGGGCGTGATAAAAAAAGGTAGCCGGGGTGGGTGGGGATTTTCGAAGCGAGGAGGTTTCTTCTGCTACAACAACGTGGCGTTTGAGGAGATTCGAACCGAGGACGTCGGCGGGAGAACAGGCAGAAGCAAGAAAGCCGGAGGGGGCGACGCTCCAGTGTGGCAGCGGAGGATTCTCATGGGGGAACGGTGTCAGCTTCCCGCGTTCAGCGGCCTTATTCTCTACGACGAGCGCGGGAATCCTCTGCCGCATTACCCCAACAGATTACAAAATGTTGTAATACCCTAAGCTTTTATTCTCTTTTATTTCAGGTTATTGTAAATTGGTGGCGGCAGGTCGTGGGTTCGATCGTCTCTGATGCCAAGAGATCGAACGATAGTTTAAACCTGTATCGTTGCGCATGTTGTTAAGTTGGGGTTAAGAGTGTGCAAGGGTGTAGCACTTTAACTCGACCATAGTTAGTGGTTAGAGTGCGCCAAACGCGTCCTACGTGGCAATGTGCACATTTGTATTTACATGCCACGAAGGCACAATTGCTTGATATATGAATAATATGTTGTTTGTAGGGTTTCTCTGAGATTATCAGTCAAATGTTTTTAAATGGATTTGTTTTGTTTTTACCCGGGAGTGTTCACTACTGAAAGCATTTGATTGATGTTAGAAAAAATTATATCGCATTTATTGTAAATGTGAGTTTTATAATTAGTTTTGGACGATAGAAGTAAGTTGTATTTGGAGTAGGCAAACTCCGGAGCAAACAGATCTGCTTTTCATGAAAAAAAAATGGGTTTAGATTTTGCTATTAATTACAATACTAATTATAATATCATGTAATTGGTTAAAAAATCAAAACAGAGTTTGATAATATCTTTTGTTGTATAATATTTAAATAGTATGTGTTTATCATTAATACATGTGTTAATATAAATTGTCATTTTTTATATTTACATTTTATTTTATTTCTTAATATTTGCAGGAATTTTATTTGTGTATCTTATTCTTATTCTAATCACATTCATTTTATTTGTTTTTTACTATTTTGATTTTTTGACATTACTTTTTTCATATTTTTATTTGTATTTATATTTTATATTGTTCTATATTAATATTGATACTTTCATGGACTAGTTGATTAAATAGATGCAAATTGTTTGTTTTTAACAGTATTATTAATAAATTTAAATAAAAATTAATGCATCAAATTATTCTAGTTGAAATTAATGTGCCAAATCATTTTATAGTGTATAGATATTGATATATTTATATTTTATATAAAGTTGAAAATTGAAATATTTTATTTTTAAAAATATCGAATTATTTTATTTATGATTTGATATTGAATTTTTTTTATTATTAATAATTGTTTTAGATTTTAAGTGTCATCTCCATGTTGAACACAAAAAGAATTACACATCTCCTTTATACTGAGTAGTACACCACATAAAGTAGACACTGAAATATTTTATTTATAGTTGACATTGAAATGCATTTTTGTTATTAATATTTTTTTTAAATGTGAAGTGTCAACTTCATGTTCAGCACAAAAGGAATTATACATCTCTCTCTCACACTTAGTAGTGCACCCCACAAAGTTTTTAACCATAAGAACACGTGTTTCTTCCTAAGAGATCACAAGTTCAAATTCACATGGGGTAGGGTATATATACCTCCATAAACTTTAATTTATTGTGACGAATTATCCCAACAAAATATCTTTACAGATCATGTAATGAAGATATACTTTAAATTTCAATAATATTAATTGCACATTGAGATTAGTTGCCTCTTCCACAATCTCCTTCTCTTAGTTATATCTAGAAAATGCCTATTCTATTCCATCCCATGCTAATTAGAATCACTTTTCAGATTTTAGTTTTAACTAATTCTCTTTTTGTGAATAATAACTTGCAATTATGGAAGAAGAGATGAGCTTTAGATTAGTCTCCAAACTCCCTCATGTTGGTTTTAAAGACTATTAACGAAATTGAATTCCACCATGTTTATATTTTCTCTTTCTATCTTAGAATGGGGGAGGTATAATGGATTTTTAATTAAGATCACTCCTTTGGTGTTTTGATAAAGCGTGACCTTCCTTTAAGAGATAACATTGCTATGGAAATTTGGAGGTTCAGTGTATACTTAGAACTTTAATTTTGAGGAACAAATTATGCAACATTTGGAAAATGTTGAGTTGGGTGGAGAGCATTATTTTCTATTAGAACTTCCCTTCATGTTAAAAGAGCGAATCATTCTATTTAATAATGATAATGATGTCTCTTTGTAAGTTTTGGAGAGCATAGAATCACCAAGTTGAATGTTTACCATGTAGGATGATAATACAAAATATTGAATTGTTGATAATGTTTATACATAATAATTTAAATGTTGGAAAAACAATTCATGTATATTTAGGCAACATATATTTTAGCAAGTATGGAAAACCATTGAGTTGAATATCACTCAAGTAAAATGAATAATTGAGTACTTTTTAACAAGCAAGCAGGTTGTGATATCATGAAAAGAGAATGTCTTAGATTGAAAAGTCATTGCACTTATAGCCATAAATTTGGGAGATGTAATACTATAATTCCATAAACTACAAAATATTCATCTTTATTCTTGAACTAGTAGAAAGCATGGAAAAGAAGACAACTTTAAGCTTATGTTGGACAAGGTACAACACCTAATGTAAAACTTGGAAATAAAATCAATAATTTTTCCCTATTTTATAGGTGTTGTCCAATGACAAGTTGTGATTGCAGTAGGAGTTCAGTAGGATTTCACAATGATTATACTTCATTAAAAGAGAATGTCTTAGATTGACAATTTATTGAACTTACAGGCATAAATTTGGGAGATGTAATATTATACTTCCATAAACTACAAAATATCCATCTTGTATTCCTGAACTAGTAGAAAGCATGGAAAAGAAGATAGCTTTAAGATTATGTTGGACAAGGTAGAGTACCTAATGCAAAACTTGGAAATATAATTGATAAATTTTCTATATTTTATAGGTGTTGTCCAAGGAAAAGTTGTGATTACAATAGGAGTTTAGAATGATGATACTTCATGAAAAGAGAATGTCTTAGATTGAAAATTTATTGAACTTATGGCCATAAATTTGGGAGACTTAATACTATACTTCCATGAACGACAAAATATCCATCTTCTATTCTTGAACTAATAAAAAACATGAAAAAGAAGCTAGCTTTAAGCTTATGTTGGACACGATAGAGTACCTAATACAAAACTTGGAAATATAATCGATAGTTTTTCATTATTTTAGAGGTGTTGTCCAAGAACATGTTGTGATTGCAATAAGGGTTCACAATGATGATACTTGACAAATAAGTTATCATTATTATAGAAAGTTGATAAGAGACTAGATGTATTCCACACACATGTAATGGTAGGATAGTTAGGTGAAGAACTCATAGGACCTTTTGCTAGTGCATCATTATTCTTCACAAACTACTAACTTTTGAGATACCTCTCCTTGTATAAGAGGTATGTTAGTAATTAAATTGTGAATAATTCATAAAATTCATTTTATTGTCAAATAAATTTCTTCTCAATTTATTGAATCTAAGGTGCACCAAACAACTAGAGGTAACATTGACAAATAACAAGAGAAAGGGTAGCATCAACCATATGCTTCTGACATGATTTTATAATTTTATGCTCTGAATTAATACATTGTTTTCAATGTTTTCCCACACAATGTGATTTTGTAATCTTAGGGGGTGAAGGATTTAATGGTTCCCATCTTCGTAAATCTTCTTCCAACTCATTGAGGATTTTTGTTCGTTATTAGCCCCTGCCTCAACCATGGACTATAGTTTTTGCCTCACGATCAAATTCTTTTGACCACATATTAGTTCACCCAATTTTGTAACCATAACCAAAGTTTTTCAAAAATGTGTTTATTATTTTTCTTTTTTTTGTAATTATTCCAAATTTATATTCAGATTTTCTTATTCATCTATATGGAAGTGATGGGACTAAATACCCCTGGTGGTGAGATATTATTTTCAAATATTTGTCAGAATGAAAAAATTAATTTTATAAGCAAATTTATACATATTTGTGATTGGTTAATTTGGAGGCTCACACTTCACATTATCTAACATTGTAGTCGATGCTCTACTCCTTCCCTAGTCTTCTCCTCACTGTCATTCACTAATATACTCCTCACCACTTCACCACCTCAAAATCCAAAGGGAGATGGGGAAAGGAAATAAGGAAGGACCACCTTTCTGGAGATGTTGTTGCTAAACAAAGATACCCTGAGGGGGGGAGGAGACTATTGTTGGTGAAGGAGTATCCATGGTCGATTCCTTTTGGGATCCAAGAATGCTAGAAAAAGAAATGCAATGGAGGAAACATTAGGAATACCCACACAATCAAAGTGTATAACTTGTAAAACAATTGTAGGATTTTTGAGTTAATTATCTAAGTTATTGCATGCTAGTAGAAGATTCGATTACACATACTACGCAGGCTCTCAAAGAGACTTATTCCTATAAGAGAAACATACCTAGGAAGAGCATACCTATGAGTAGGAGAAGCAATTGCTTCATTCGATCTAGCCATTGATTAGGTACAAGACCAAATCTGATAGGCTGAACATAAAATCTGTAGTGAGTAGAAACAATAGCAAAGGTGGCTAGTGAAAAGGTAATAGAAGAACCATTATGAGTAGTGAAGAAGATAGAAAAGGTGATTAGGTGCATAAACTAAGGAATTCATAAATACAATACCTATCCTCCCAAGGAATTATTTCAATGTCCACTGACACGGTGCTGCTAAAGCCATCCATGCAAAAGCAAAATGATCACAAAACAATGTTGTTGGTGCTGGCCATGCCAAAGAAAAATGATCATAAAATCGATACACTGACCGACCTTTCTATGTGATAATTTGTTTCATTTGTAATATCATATGCACTCTCATACACATATATATGTCATCAATGTATGTCTTCCTTCACACACACACACACATATATATATGCCAACAATGTCTATCTTCCTTCGTTTAAATGTTTTTTTCTTCCTCATTAGTCCGAGTTGTTTTTTTGGATCTGTAACATATTTTTTTCTTCCTAACAGTTTAACATATTTTTTTCTTGCTAACAGATTGTCTATGTAACTAAAGCATCAAACCAATATACATTCATTTCCTTAATTAATTTCTTGACAGTATTTTTCTCTTGATTTATATGTTGAGTTTTTTCAACCTTCACCTCACGATATTTCCCAAAGCTCATGATCCTTCAAGAACCCCTCTTGGTAAGCTCTCTTTTTTATGTTCAGACTAACTCTTGAATTTATATTTTCTATGTGGATCTCGAGTTTTAATTGAGTGTGAAACCTGTACATAAGTAACCTCCAAACTCTACTCTTTGCATTGCTCCTTCACATGCGGATGTTGTATGCCTAACATGAACAAATAACGATGGCTTTGTTCTGCAACTTTCTACACCGTTTTCTCCTTGACATGTGGATGTTGCATACCTAACATGAACAAATAGCGACAATTTTGTTGGGAAGATTTTTGCACCTTGAATCATTCATGGAGAATACAAATTCAAGGAGGATACAAAAAGTTATATATGTTCTTTAGAATTGATTCTTGAGAATACAAATTCAAGGAGAATACAAAAATATATATATGTTCTTTAGAATTGATACTTGAGAATACAAATTCAAGGAGAATACAAAAAATTATATATGTTCTTTAGAATTGATACTTGAGTAGCATCAAACTATCGACACATTTGACCCCGCTAGCAAAAATATTCAAATAGAAGAAACAACCATTTGTGATGAAAGGAAAATAGAAACAATAAATATAGACGACATGGGAGCTAGGGATAATTGTTCTCCTATTATTCTTCTCTATCCAAAAGTCACTTCTCCCTAGCAGATTTATCCCTAACGAGACTGATGCCCAGATTCCTCTTATGGAGTTTCAATACCCTTCAACTTAGAAGCTAGTCTCAACAAGGCATAAGCAAATCGATTGCTTGTCCTATTTAGTGATTTTTGTTCTTTAAAGAAAGAACATGCATTTACATCTCGACCTTTTCTTTGTTGCTATGATTTTACTGTTCTAGTCTAAGTAACTCCATTTTTTGTGTGGAAAGAGGAAAAATGTGGAGAGACCGCAGTCACTATGTTCTATTAGATTTGTACATGTTGTGGATCACCCACATGTCTTGAATAATTCTTGTAAATTATTTATTGGTGTGATTCCTACGGTCCCTGGTCGTTCATGTCATTCTCTATTGGAATGATTTTTCATAGGTTCGATGTATATGCATTTAACCTTACCTTATGTCTACACAGGAAGCGAATAGTTTTTGACATGGCGACATTGAAGTTATGGAGAAAAAAATATAACATATTTTATTATGATTTCAATAAAAAAATAAAATTAAATATTTATGAAACTTGTGATTAATTATTACTTTGACACACCGTTGGAGTGATTCAAAGCATCGCATCCATCCTTCACTTCATCTTCTCTCTTCATTAAATTTTGTTTTGATGCTACATGTGGGAATCACCTTGCTTCTTTGCATAAATTCTTGTGGTGGATGTTTTGCATAAATTTTTGTGGTGGCATCGAATCCACTTATGAATTCAAAAAATCAATTTAAACAATATAAAATGGTGATTACACCAAGATCCATATCACTAGAGTTCAGTGAAAAAGTTCAAACGCTTAGACAATGCCCTTAGCTAGATCACTAATGGGTCGGGGATTAACCCTTTTGGTAATTGTGAATTTCATATTTAATTTTATGCAATTGCTCGAACCTTGAATAGGCATTTGTAATTTCCAGTGTATTATATTTGCAACATTATCCATGAGAGTTTGAACTAACTTGTACTTTAAAACAAGATGAATAAATTCCATGCACAACACTACAACACTAGATTCATGGAATTCAATTTATCCCCTTCAAAGTGAAGCAATATGCCTTGGAACATGTTTTGATTTGAGCCTATGCAGTTGGCATACCTATACACATAATAAATCCATATAGATTGAAACTTTGTTTCTCTTCCATTGGAACTTGTAAGTTCTGTAACACCTTGTTTTTCCCCAAGTCTATAATTATGATTAAGACTTCATGAATATTAATTGAGGAACATTGTAACTATTTTTTATGTTTAATTAGAACACCTACCAACTAACTGAGGGGAAGCCATGCATTACTAGTCAAGATACCACAAGTGAGAATTGGTGAGGGGGAACTAGGAAGTTTTTGTGAAGAAAATAGGAAGCTTTCCTAGAAGCCCAAACTACACCCGAATTACCTAGAATGATTAACCTTTTTGAAGTACCCTATTCACCCTATTCATAAGAAAGCTCGTTAATGGAATCATATGGTTTGGTTGGGGAAATTATGAATACCTTCAAAAAATGTACTTGGAGGAGTGATTGGGGTTGGTTGAATCTATTAGCCAGTAGTACCATGGGGGTGCTCCTTCAATTTGGGAGCTTGACCCCAGGGCTGCTTCTGAAAGAAGCAATTTGAGGAACCTGAGGTGGAAAAAAGAATGTCAAAGATTGATAAAGAAAATGGTAGAGAGAACATGAGGTGGAACATAAGACACAATAGTAGAGTGGTAACATGAATGAGCAAGAGGGCTCGACAGAGAGCACACAAGACAAAACCAAACAAACAAATTTGGGAAGTTTTTGTGAACAAAATAGGAAGCTTTCTCAGAAGACTGATGGTCAACATTGGAATAGAGAATACCCAGATCCATATTGAAGCAAAGAGGGTTGTTGGTTGGTTCTTACTGGAAAGAAACCAACACTAGTAAGGGGAGGGAACTGAGGGAATATGTAGCAGTGAAGGGAATCCCCTGTGTAGAGTAAATATAGCTAGGAAGGCACCTGGTAAGCTCGTGGAGGCCTTGGGCTCAATGGGAAGAGGGGGTTTATGTTTTTTCCAATGTAGTGAAGGAGAGTGACCTTCCTGACCAAATCCTTAACCTGATAGCCAACTTGTGAGAGTCCCCTAGTGGTATCATGGCCTGGAATGGGGGTGGCTTGTTGTAGAAAGCAAAGTTTCAGCAGAGCCTACGACTGGGTGGAAATGCGTTCACCCTCAATAAGTTGGCAAGTTGAAGTATGACCCAAAAACATATAAGTGTTTTTCGATGTATGTGGAAAATATTTGTTAATGAATATGAATTGCATTCTTCTCATAAGAGAAGTTTTAACATGTTGAATGAATGCTAAAATTTGAGTTTTACTTGTATAATGAGGTTCTTTCTAAAGATTGATTAATTACTTAAAATGAGTGTGTATGAGAGGTTTGATGGAGGCATGTAACCATTTGTTTTCCACGAGCTATTGAATGGAAAGTTTACAAGATAACACATATTTCATTAAATTTGGAAAAATTCTATTACAAGTACTTCATCAACATTGAGTTTTTTTTATAAATCCTTAATATATTCCATGGAGGAAGTCAATCTATTGAGATGCCTAGTGTGGACTAAAGTAAGTGAGTGGCCTTTGAGAACCAACACCAGGAGTAGGTAGTGGAAGTAAGGGTCTTCGAAGAGTAGTATGCAAGATATGAATATCAATATCTTCTCATTGTCGATTCTACAAAACCACTAACCCGATGTAATAGTGCCAACCAACCATAGAAAAATCAACGATGGCTAAGCATTACTTTCACCATAAGGAGGAGAAAATGATAAGAATTTTAAATTCATAAGAGATAGATGTTGAAACACATTTTTTAATGTTTTTAGTTGAACTTTGTATATGTCCCCATTTTCTTTGATTATTAATGATTGATGTTTAATGTAACTGCAAATATATTATCAAAATTAAGATATTAATTTTCAATTGTAATCATGTATTCAAAGTCATTCATTTGTGACTCATCTCCCATGAGTCTAAATAACTCACGACTTGTTATTAATTAATTATAATTATTTTTGTAAGAAATGTACGGAGTTTTATTTCAAAAATACATATCACATTTATACATGTATTAATGCACATAATTAAATAAAATTCAATAAACAGTTTTATGTCTTGTTGGCTTATAAGAAATGATTTCAATTACTAATAATTGATTTAAGAATACAAAGCTACAAAATTTTATGGATGGGGAAATCAAATGTCATAGGGTACAAAAGTTCAAAGACATATATTTATGACCCATCTTCAATAAGACATAGTCTAGTTAACACTTATTATCAATTAATTCTATGTTTTTTTTAAGAAATACATTTTTATCTACATGAAGTTTTATTTCAAAATTACATCACATTTATACATCCATATTAATGCATAATATAGGTAAATAGAAGTCATTGTCCTTAAATTGGCTTATATGAGATGATTGCAATTATAAATAATTCATTTAAGAATACATATTTATAAAAATTTATGGATTGAGAAATCAAATACTTTATAATTTAAAAAGTTCCAAGTAATTCATCTATGACACATCTTTCATTACCATGAATAGTCCACTTAGCATTCATTATTAGGAAATTATAGGTTTTGTTTGGAAGAAATGCATCGTTGTTTATATGGAGTTTGATTTCAAAAATTATATATCACATTTATGCACTCATATTAATGTATATAAGTAAATCAAAATCAACAAATAACTATGTGCCTTGTTGGCTTATATGGGATGATTTCAATTGATTTAAGAA
>JZKD02S1882784.1:8347-22712 GCA_000966675.3 Picea glauca | reverse complement strand
GAAGTCAAAATCTCAGTCCCCGTGTCATAATGGATTGGTAACTGGTAATGTGTAAGGAAATCCATAGCTAGTGTATTGAAATCAGAGAAGAAACCTCGTGGCAATTCGATATACCACTTCGCAGCAGAACCGGTAAGGGTTCGTTGAAAAAGACATAAACGAATAGAGTCATCCATCAATGAGTTGGATGAGCACCATAGGTGAAAAGTCATAACGATATTGTTCGGGTCCTCTCCCACTTTTCCATCGAATTTAGGAATGTCTGATGGAAGCTTGGCTGGAATAACCGTCCATTGGGGAGAGTGACGAATAGGATCATTTAAAATCCTAGGCAAATCTGGCAAATCCAAAGTAGCAAGAAAAGGTAATTGTCGATTCACCTGCGGGTACTGGTGGCTTTGAGGTGGAATACCTGTCGGCAAACCAGTAGGACCGTAAGAAATCTGCCCATAATGGGAAGACCTAGGCTGATTCGGTGGTGTTTGGAGAGGATAATAACTCGAGGGATTGTATCCTTGAGTGGGACATGAGTTTGAGCATTCGTACCCCAAATAGGATTGGGTATTTCTGGATATGGTTGGCCTATAGTAGGGATAGGCAACTACTTCCCCCCAGTTGTTTGAGAATTTTGTATCATCTGATTCCAATACTAGGCCAAAGAGGGAGGTATATTTTGTCCAAAAGGTGAGGTTGGTCCCCCGATTGTAGGCAGAGTTCCAACTGGAAGTTGTGTCCCAATAAAAGGTAGTGTAGTAATTGGAATGTGTCCGGTAAGAGGAAATGGATTCGTACCACCTTGTCCACCAACAGGAATCTGCAAGTTTGGTGTAATGGATGGGATAGTGCCACTAGGATTAGGATTGCTAGAAGGAAATTGAGGGAGTGTCAGAATAAAACTGGGAATAGGGTGCCCAGGAAAAGAAGGACCACCAGGAGTACCAGATGGGGTTTGCAGAGGTGTTGGAACAGAAGCATTCAACAAAGCATTCAACGCATGGTATCCAGGTGGTAGTGTCGAAGTGACATCGGGCGTTCGCTATGTGTTGATAGGAGAAAGACCAGCTGTAGTGAATCCGGTTGGAACACTCGTGGTATTCGCGAGATGGGCCATCTCGGCAGGGAGAGTAAAGTGATAAGTGGTATTGAACGGTATAGACTCTGTCTCAGAAAACACCGGAGGGTTGATTTCGGAGACCACATGCAAACAAGTACTAAAAAGAGTCCTTTGAAAATCACCTACAGACCAAAAAGGATCTTGGCCTTCTACACTGGGAAAAGGCCCAATGGGTGATCCAGAAGAAGTAACAACTAATTCTCCAGAAGAATTCAGTCGTCTAAAAGGGCACTGAGAATCACTAGGAAGTCGAAAATCCTCTCGAGTATTTGTAATTCAAAAACATTCTAGAGAGTCAGTGCGTTCCACTTGTGGTGTGGTGACGACTGGGACTTCACTCTGCGTCGGAGAGCCTCCAGGTGTGCTTGTGGGCAAGGGTTTTGAACCTTCCAGATGCTCTAGAGATAAACCCTGCATTCTACGTGAATGACGTGGAGGAGCTATTGTAAACGAGTGACAAACTTCATGAAGAAAATCCTATGGTCAACTTTGAGAAACAAACAACACGCACTAGTAAACAAAATCTAGGAAGCAATCACCAAGCAAATAATACCTTCTAATTTTGAAGCCACTAGTTGGTGATAAAATCCAATGTCGCAACAACGAGACAAGAAGGGGCGGGGCTATGTTGGAAAAGTTACGCTGACGACCTACTTAACCGACTTACACCCTGGT
The DNA here is from genome assembly GCA_000966675.3 of Picea glauca. Taxonomy (NCBI): domain Eukaryota; kingdom Viridiplantae; phylum Streptophyta; class Pinopsida; order Pinales; family Pinaceae; genus Picea; species Picea glauca. Next base: position 20,923 of record JZKD02S1882784.1, on the reverse strand, counting down.
GTAAGCTCCCACACATAATCGTGGGTATACCCTCCAGGGAGTCCGAGTGAGTTTGGTCAACGTCAATTCCAGGTACCGTGAATATTTTCCCCTCCATAGTCACCTTGGGTAAGAACCTAGAAAGATAGGCCACTAGGGTCACCACCAACAACAATAAAGCCTGGGGAAATAGTCGACAGTCTGATCCACACGCAAGGGCAGGGTATCTAGCCCGCAATCAACTCAAAAGTCTTCCACTCATCATTTTGGGTATACCTCCAAGTGATCCCCGTAATACGTGAAATCTCTACATTGATACCAACAAAGCAAGGTGAGTAACTCTGTCGATATCAATGTGACTTAGTGTTTGACCCTTGTGTGAGAAGGGCTTCCCAGGACTAGATGTTGCAAATGGAATTTAACACTCCCTAACACAAGATGATATTGTGTGTTTTGTGCTTTTGGAGAGTGTATCTCTCTTCCTACTCCAAATCACTATCCTAGCTAAATGTTGGTGTAATAGAGCCCTAGAAAAAGTTACTAGATGAATTTTATGATTACGCAGTGTTATTAAGAGTTGTTGTTTACTCAAAAGTAACGGAAATGAAACTTATGTTGTATGACTCTGACCCAATCAATGCAAGGATGAAAATGAAATATATCACTTTCCGTTCAATGAATCCTATGTATGGGAGAGAGAGAAAGTTTTCCAGATCAACCTTGAACTACAATGAAAATTTTCCTTTAAAATGCCAATGCAAACAATCACTGATCGAATGACAATTCCCTACTATGTCTTTTCAAAATACTTCAACAATCTCAATAATTTGATTTTCAATGTTTTCTAAAACGAAAAGAATGTTTTGAAAGAAAAAAATTTTGTTCACTTTCCAAAAAGGACCCACACTATGACAGTGAGAGTACAGAAAATCAAAAATCTAAATGAACAAGCAATGACAAACCCAATCAACTCTTTCAATGAAAGAAAAAATAAAGAGAAAACCAAAGTAATCTTCTCAATTACACAAGAAAATGATCTTTCAAACCAATAAGCAAAAGAGAAAAACCAAGTACTCAACTTTCAACCAATCACTGGTTCTTAACTAATCAAACACACTCAGAATCTGAAGTCAGAAAGAATGGTTTTGCCAAGAAGAGTCAAGAAATGAAAGTCAAGACACAAAGGACAAGAAAAATCCTTGAAATTCTAAGACCGTTCACGCATGCAAATGAAAACAAGAAATACATCAATCAATGGTCCAAGAAACTCACAAGAGGCAATCAAACTGATCTGGGCAGTTGGAAAAACCCAAAACTTAAATTCAAAATTTTGAAAAATTGTGTTCGCAGGTAGGCAGTATTACACAGTGCGAGAATTACTGATTCTCGCTGGTGACCCTTGAGCAGGGTGCGAGAACCTTGCATTGAAACCTACAGGTAGAGTGTGAACCCTACCAATTCCCGCAGGCTGCAATGAAGTGCAGTGCGAGAATGCCTGAACATAATCAAAAATGAAGAAAAATGAAGAAAAATTTAAAAAAGCTTCTGGACTTAGAGGGTCTAACGGGATATCCTGAAGACTCGGAGATTGATAGGACAGGAGAAAAGTGAAACCATATCAAATGGCCACCTAAAAATATCAAAAGCCACAAATAAAATGGGAATGTTCCCCAGTGGAGTCGCCAATTTTGTTATTGGGTAAATCCGTAGGTGCGGACACTAATCGATCTCCCTAGATCCACCTAGATCTAGAACAAAGCAAGACAGAACATGACTCTTTCCCTAGACTTTGACCATTGAATTAAATAGGAGGCAAGGACAAATGACATACCTTAATATTGCTTCCTATGGTCTTTGTTGCTCCCGCTTTGCTCCAGTTCTCTTGTGAAATTAAGACCAAGACAACACAAACCAACCAAAGTGAAGAAAGCACAATCTATTCAACAGTCAATCTATGTATATGATCAAGGAATTATACAATAAAGTAGAAATAGCTTTATGGGAAAGGGACATATTACTGTATCATATTGATGGAAAGTAAAGATTACAATTTGAGCCTTGATGTCACAAACTTCCTTTCGATGGCCCTTGGCTCCGACACACACACTTGCTCACTTGCATGAAGAAAATCAAAACCCTTATGATATCCTTGCTGGAGTTTCCTAGCCTGCTGTTCAAGCTTCTATCCTTCACACAATCTTTCACCAATTCTCCAATAAATCTTGCTTAACCTTGTTTGCTTAACCTTTTCCATGAGAATTCCCTCAATATATAGGAGAGAATGAATTAGTTACTTGGANTGTTGTTTACTCAAAAGTAACGGAAATGAAACTTATGTTGTATGACTCTGACCCAATCAATGCAAGGATGAAAATGAAATATATCACTTTCCGTTCAATGAATCCTATGTATGGGAGAGAGAGAAAGTTTTCCAGATCAACCTTGAACTACAATGAAAATTTTCCTTTAAAATGCCAATGCAAACAATCACTGATCGAATGACAATTCCCTACTATGTCTTTTCAAAATACTTCAACAATCTCAATAATTTGATTTTCAATGTTTTCTAAAACGAAAAGAATGTTTTGAAAGAAAAAAATTTTGTTCACTTTCCAAAAAGGACCCACACTATGACAGTGAGAGTACAGAAAATCAAAAATCTAAATGAACAAGCAATGACAAACCCAATCAACTCTTTCAATGAAAGAAAAAATAAAGAGAAAACCAAAGTAATCTTCTCAATTACACAAGAAAATGATCTTTCAAACCAATAAGCAAAAGAGAAAAACCAAGTACTCAACTTTCAACCAATCACTGGTTCTTAACTAATCAAACACACTCAGAATCTGAAGTCAGAAAGAATGGTTTTGCCAAGAAGAGTCAAGAAATGAAAGTCAAGACACAAAGGACAAGAAAAATCCTTGAAATTCTAAGACCGTTCACGCATGCAAATGAAAACAAGAAATACATCAATCAATGGTCCAAGAAACTCACAAGAGGCAATCAAACTGATCTGGGCAGTTGGAAAAACCCAAAACTTAAATTCAAAATTTTGAAAAATTGTGTTCGCAGGCAGGCAGTATTACACAGTGCGAGAATCACTGATTCTCGCAGGTGACCCTTGAGCAGGGTGCGAGAACCTTGCATTGAAACCTACAAGTAGAGTGTGAACCCTACTAATTCCTGCAGGTTGCAATGAAGTGCAGTGCGAGAATGCCTGAACATAATCAAAAATTTGAAAAATGAAGCAAAATTTAAAAAAGCTTCTGGACTTAGAGGGTCTAACAGGATATCCTGAAGACTCGGGGATTGATAGGACAGGAGAAAAGTGAAATCAGATCAAATGGCCACCGAAAAATATCAAAAGCCACAAATAAAATGGGAATGTTCCCCAGTGGAGTCGCCAATTTTGTTATTGGATAAATCCGTAGGTGCGGACACTAACCGATCTCCCTAGATCCACCTAGATCTAGAACAAAGCAAAACAGAACATGACTCTTTCCCTAGACTTTGACCATTGAATTAAATAGGAGGCAAGGACAAATGACATACCTTAATATCGCTTCCTATGGTCTTTGTTGCTCCCGCTTTGCTCCAGTTCTCTTGTGCAATTAAGACCAAGACAACACAAACCAACCAAAGTGAAGAAAGCACAATCTATTCAACAGTCAATCTATGTATATGATCAAGGAATTATACAATAAAGTAGAAATAGCTTTATGGGAAAGGGACATATTACTGTATCATATTGATGGAAAGTAAAGATTACAATTTGAGCCTTGATGTCACAAACTTCCTTTCGATGGCCCTTGGCTCCGACACACACACTTGCTCACTTGCATGAAGAAAATCAAAACCCTTATGATATCCTTGCTGGAGTTTCCTAGCCTGCTGTTCAAGCTTCTATCCTTCACACAATCTTTCACCAATTCTCCAATAAATCTTGCTTAACCTTGTTTGCTTAACCTTTTCCATGAGAATTCCCTCAATATATAGGAGAGAATGAATTAGTTACTTGGATAAGAATGATCCCAAAATATCAGGAAATCCAGTACTAGGATAACCATTCAAATGCCATCTCATCCTTCTAGAAGATTCCCTTCTAGAAGCTTCGAGAATTCATCTTTTTCCTTGCTTTAGAAAGAGTTCGCACCCTAGCAGTTACACACAGTGTGAACTTCTCGTACCCTAGCAGTTACACACAGTGCGAACTTCTCGCACCCTGGCTTAAGGCAGCTTGCGAGAATCATGCATTCTCGCAGGCAAATATACTAGCAGCCTGTGAACCTCCTTCAAAAATGATATTTCTGGAAAGAGAAGAAAGTAACTTTTCTCAGGAGAAAGTCCTTATGAAGAGCCTGAGTACACCATCATTAATACATCATCGTGATAACCAAAATCATGGGTAATAGCAGCATGTACAAGGAAAATAAATGACGTTGGAAATTAAGGAAAAGCAGCATGTACAAGGAAAGCATGCAGGAAAACCTAGCCACGTTAGGGTTAAGGTTTTGGCAAGAGATTTGTATGGTCGATGAGCCAAAAATAAAGAAAGAGAAGTACCTAGGAGGTCGGGTAGTTGGTTAGAGAGAGTGAGAGAGTATTATTTTGCTTGGCTAGGAGAACGACTGTAAGACCTGATATCTTTTTGTAAGCTTTTGAGTTGTAGGGGAGCCAGGTAATTAGACTTTGAGGGTTAGATCGCAGGCTGAGGAGCCTGGTGTGACCTAGTCAGCCTCACAAAGGTCATGGAGTCTGTTTTGAGATTGTATGAATAGAGTTGTAATGCGTGCAGCGCGATATATTGCGGAACCATAATAAAAGAGCTTGAGAGCCAAATATTTTTGGAAGTATCTAAGGAGTTGGTGAACCACGGTAGATCGTGTGTTGTGTGAAATGTTTATTGATTATGTCTTTTCTGTCAGATGGTAAAATCTTAGATGAATGTCTTGATGAAGTAGTTAGATCTGTTGATTTGCATGCATGATTAAAGAATGACAATATATTTAATCTAGATGGATGATATAACAAATAAATGAAGATCACAAAGCATAATCCCAGATCCCCACTCATTCCCAGACTACAAGCATCTGATCATTACAGTCACCCATAGAACTATCTCGGGTGAGACTGCACAGTACACTATGTGTGATCTGTTGCCTTCTGGTTTACCAGGAGGGTCGATAGTTTTAGAGGACTTTGTTGGAAGCTTGTTCAAATCCGAACATGGGTCAGCCTAAAAAGTAGCAAGAGAGTAGCAAACCAACAAATGGTTCTGTTGTCGAATGGAACTACAAGGGATTGAGTGAGTGGGATCCGTGAAAGAATCGCGCAGAAAATGGAGGTATAGAAGGGGAAGTTCAAACCATGGAATCCAACAAAGGTAGAGATCAAAATATGGTTGAAGACAAAGGAGTTGGAGTTTGCACTAAAAGACAACAAAAACCCTAAAATAACACCACGCAAATATCTGGACAAGTACATATTTAGTGACTTGCATGAAGTATTTTTCTGTGATTTCCCACATGTGTTGCAGTAGTGGATATTGAAGTTGAAATACAACCACGCAATGAATTGGATCAGACAGCTAGAGTGAAATCCTGTGGAGATTGCGCACTTACAACAAGTTGATAACAAATTCACGTGCGCAGTAGATTTCTGGTTAGGGAGTGTTATTCCAGGATTTAACGCAGAATTTGCAGTAGACACTGCGAAGTCTTACAGCGCAACAGAGCAAGAGTTCCTAACAGGACCGCGAGGAAGGTATATTAGGACTTTGTATACTTCCATAAAATCTTACTATATAAAAAAAGTGTAATGACTATGGAGTCAGACAACTAAACTTCCTTGCGTGCATGGGGGAAGGGGGGGAGCACTGACAAGAGCTAGAGAAATGGAGGAAGGGATGGATAAAGGAAAGAAGGGGGAGGCCTTGAACCCAATCATGATGGAGGAAGACTAGATCAAGAAGATCATGGAAACAGCTGGAAAGACACGCAGTGGAGTACCCTACCAATATAAGATGAATAAAAAGAAGAGAGACATAGCAGAAAGAGAGGGCTTGGCAAGCGATGAAGAAGAGTTAGAGGATCTTCGAGCTGTGGAGCAGATTGAGGAAATCGTGTGTGCAATATATGAACGAAAGACAAGACATCCAAGGGTAGGAATAGAAGGCATAAATCCTATCCCTGTCAGTGTTAGTGTGGAACCCATAAACCCATGTGCGACTCATACACCAGAAAGAACATCGCCATTTAGACAGTCGAATTTTAGTGGAAGAAAGACAGCAGGAAGTACATCCAAAAAAGGAGAAGCAACTGGAGGAGCTAATTCAGGAAGTAGTAGTCAAGTATATCCACCGCACGGAGGTCATAGTTCATCATCATTCAAAATGGAAGGACATGATCCCACCATTAGGTTACTAAAATTTTGGGGAGAGGCATCAGAGGATCTTGAAAAGCACTTGTTTATCTGTGAGAAGATTTGGGAAGCAAAGCAGATCACAAAAGAGGACACAAAAATTGTGCAGTTAGATATCACGCTAAGAAATTTCGCATTGGATTGGTACATGAGCTTAGCTGCAAATAGTCCACTTGGAACAACAAGGACTATTGCAGATGTCAAGAAGCTAATGATAAATGAATTTCAGAATCCTAGCTCAAAGGATCAGTACATGAATGAGATGATTGAAATCAGACAGAAACCAGGTGATCATGTTTGGCATATCGATCAGAGGTTCAAATGGTTGAAGGTTAAATTGAAATATGTCATGACTGACATGCATCATAGACCTATCTTTGTGAACTCATTATTACCACATTTGAAATACTCTCTGATGCAACAGAAGTTTCAAAATCAGGCAGAGGCCCTGCAAGCATCCCTACAAGTCGAAGAGAACTAGTATCAAAATACATATCCAACAATAGAGGAGCACAAGGAGGATCTGAAGAACCTCACATTCTAGCTAAAACAAGACAAGAGAAAAGAGAAAAGAGAAGTTGTTTGGTGTACCACATGCAGGACAGAAGGGCACCACAAGAATGAGTTCCCAAGTTTTGTGTAGTACATGGAAACATGGCTACCAAACCCTTTTCCAAAAGGAGGACCATGGTGAAAGATCTGTAAAACACATGGACATGATCCATATCATTGTCCAATTATGCAAAAGTATCAGACAATACCCAAGATTTCATATTGCAACTTTTGCAAGTCAATGGGTCATGATGACAAAGATTGTAGAACAATGGATTTGATGCGGGAGAGAATGTCAGACACCTATAGAGTGCAGGAAGAAATGGTGGCAGGGAAATTTTCACCTCAGTTTAACCAGGTACCACCTCCATATAACAATGTGCAGCAGTAGTACAACATTGCGCAGTCTCAGTATAATAGCGTGCAGCCACAATATAATCCTACGCACTATAATCATGTGCCTTAGTACAAAGCACCGCAAGGAGAGCGAATTGGCTACAGAGGTGGAGGACGACATAGAGGAGGATTCAGAAGAGGAAGAGGTCCGGTAGTGTTCCATAACTACCAACAACCATGACACTATGCAAGGGAATGTCCACTTGCACCTGCGACATGCAAGTATTTTCACGCAGCAGATCATGATACAAATGATTGTCCAACATTATTGGGAAAAATTCAGGAAAAGAGAAATCAAAATAATTAGAATTTTCAGTGGATCTCTGCAGAAGTGAGGGATGATGGAAGAAATATTAACATAGTTATGCATGGAGGAGATAAGACAGGAGTTGACGCAGTACAATAGGATTCAACACAACACCAATGGGTGAAGAAGAATATTAAACCATAGAAATAGTTCGATGTGGGGAAAGAAAAATAAATATTCAAGGAGGTAAGACAGGAGTTCCTCAAGCAAGATGTTTCATATACATCAATCGTGCAGCATACTCAGAACGTACCAATGTACGAGATGCCCTTAGCAATGGATCACACTATCGAGGTACCACCTGTAACGCAAGTAAGTACCATAAAGACATTTATGCAATCCTGTGTTAAGCTATTGAATGATCCATCATTGTTAAAGTTTTGCAAAATATGTTAGAAAGGTGCAACACAAAGGTAGAGGGGAAGTTAGAGCAGAAAATGGTCAATCGCCTCCACACAAGAAGGAGGACAAGCAGAGAATTCGGACTAAATACCAACATTGGAGATTTCAATATGGGGGATATCATACTGGACTTATGCTCTGAGGTAAATGTGTTACCCAAGAAGACATGGCAATGCATGGGAGAGCCCACACTAGGTTATTCATCGGTCCAATTGAAGCTAGAAAACCAAAAAAGAGTTATACCAATTGGAAGACTTAAGGGTGTCACGGTAGATCTAGATGGAGTGTGCACCAAGGCAGACTTTGAAGTGATAGAGATAGTAGATGGTACAACACCTTACCCAACGTTGCTTGGAATGGAATGGGCATTTGATAACCATGTCGTAATCAACCTAAAGACAAGGAAGATGAGATTCGAATCAAGAGACTACAGATTCATTGTGCCATTAGATCCATTAGAAGGAGAAAGGTTTGTAGAGCCCACTTGCTTAGATCTAGAGGAAATCAAATATTTATATAGAACCATCGCACGCGAAGAAGATTATGTCAACCCATCTTCAAATGGAGTACTCAGCTGGAGGAGCATCACATCATGTGCTTCTGATTTAGATACAGAGTTGGATAATTGGCAGCAGAAATTTGATGAAGTCTCCACGATAAGATGAGCAATAATAGACCATGCAATAAGATGGGTAGGTACAGAGATAAGAGAACCTCCTAGTTTTCATGGGGTGAATGACTTAGAAGAAATCCTAACAAAATATGAAGATGAAGTGTTAGAAAATCAGAGGCTCTTAGCCTTGGACATAGCACTCAAGGAAACACCTGCAAGATGGTGGGGTGTGCACAAAGGAATAGTTAAGGACCGGTACCAATGTAAGCGACTACTACGCATTAGATTTGGCGCAGAGCAGGGAAGCAAAGAAATGCAAAGATATGATTGACAGGGGCCACCAGTAGAACACTTGGAGAAGTGCAGAGCACTATGGAGGATGACACCACTGGAGGAATGGCCTCATCACTTCATCCATACACTAGAAGGAATTCCAAAAAATTGGTATGTAGACCAGGAACTACATAGAGGCACTGTCGAATGGACCGCATTACAGCAAAATTGTATAGTCACTTTCTCATTTGAACATGAGAACCCCAACATGGATTCAGCACTCAAACAGATAAAAGGGGTAATATTTGTGGATGAACCAGAAGTTGAACTCATAACAGAGTATCAACAACAAAATAGACAAATAGTTAAAGAACTATTGTCATGCTACCATGTGCAGGAAGAAGCACCAGATGAAGATGATTTGCGCAATGTTCATATTACAGAAGTTGAAGGTGAAAGAGAGGTCAAAGGTCCATCTTTGGAATCTGAAGTTTTGGTTGCGCCAATCAAGGTGAAGAAAGTCAACATTGGGACAACTAATAATCCAAAAATGGCCAGTATTGGAGACTATTGGGATGAACAAACAGTGGAACGAATAACAAAGTTATTGCGCGAGTATAGTGAACTATTCCCAACAACGTTTTTTGAAATGAAAGGCATAGAAGGAGAGTTAGGAGAGATGAAGATCCCTCTCAACCCTGAGGCTAGATCTATCAGACAGAGACCATATAGACCAAACCCAATATATAAGCAGAAATTGATAGAATGTTGGAAGTTGGTATCATAGAACCAGTGGAGGAATCTAAATGGATAAGCCCTATGGTAGTTCAAGAGAAGAAACAAGGAGGGATAAGGATTTGTGTGGACTTGAGGAAATTGAATGATGTTTGCCTACATGACCCTTTCCCTACCCATTTTACAGATGATGTATTAGAGAACGTGGGAGACCACGAAGCATATTCCTTTATAGATGGATTCTCAGGCTACCACCAGATCAAGATAGACCTGGAAGACATGTACAAGACTACTTTTTCCACATAATGGGGATCCTACCAGTACATATTCATGCCTTTTCGGATGAAGAATGCACCAGATATATTTTCAAGGGTTGTAATAGTTTCTTTTAAGGAGTTTATAGATTAGTTTTTAGAAGTGTATCTGGATGATTGGACCATATATATCCTGTTAAAAGACCATGTGGAAGTGTTAATGTTGATGTTGGAAAGATGTAGGCAGTGTCAGATATCATTGAATATCAAGAAGTGCATTTTTGGGAGACCATTTGGAATACTATTGGGCCACATAGTGTGAAAACAAGGCTTGCTAGTAGATCCTGCCAATATTGCAGTAATTGTCAATTTACCACCACCAAAATTAGTGCGCCAGTTGAGAGAAACATTGGAACACAAAGGCTACTACAGAAAATTTATAAAAGGGTATGCGCAGATTACTGCACCAATGGAAAAATTGCTAAAGAAAGATATTAAATTTCAGTGGAATGAGGACTGTCAACAAGGTTTGGAAACTCTAAAAGAAAATATGGTCACAACACCTATTCTAGTATTCCGAGATTGGGAAAAGACATTCCATGTGCATGTATATGCATCAACTATAGCACTTGGAGCAATTCAGGCGCAGCCAGGAGCAAGGGAATTGGATCATCCGATAGCATTTGCTAGCAGAAAACTGTCAGAATCAGAACATAACTATAATACTACATAAAGAGAAGGCCTAGTTATGGTCTATGCACTTCAGAAGTTCAGACATTACTTATTGGTTAAACACTTCAAGATGTTTACAGATCATTCAACCCTAAAATACTTAGTCAACAAGCTAGTGTTGGGGGGAGGATCTATAGATGGCTACTATTATTTCAGGAATTTGATTTTGAAGTGATAGTCAAACAAGGGAAGTTGAATGTAGGACTAGATCACTTCTCAAGGGTAACCAATGGAGAAGAACCTACCAACTTGGAAGATAACTTCCCTGATGCGCAGTTATTTTCAGTCCAAGTAGTTGATGAATATTTCACTGACATCATTGAATACTTGAGTACTGGGACTGCGCCACAAGATTTTAACACTATGCAGAAGAAAAATCAGGTAGTCAGAGATGCGGACTATCAACTGATTACAGGACATTTATACAAGATGGGTGCCGACAGCATTTTGATAAGATGCGTACTAGAACACGAAAGGCCTAGGATTTTGGCAGAAGCTCATGAGGGAATAGCTGGAGGACATTATGCAGGAAAAGATACCACGCATAAGGTATTGCACGCAGGCCTATGGTGGACAACAATTCATAGAGATGCCAAGGCTTATGGTAAACCTAATAGAAGGGATGAGATGCCCCTAACACCACAAGTAACCTTGCCAGTATTCGACAAATGGGCAATAGACTTTGTGGGACCAATTAACCCACCAGCAAAGAGGTTAGTAGTGAGGTATATCATCACTGTGATAGAATACCTAACAACATGGGCAGAAGCAGCACCAGTCAAATATTGCAGTGTAGAGACAGTAGCACACTTCTTGTTTGAGCAAGTGATCACTAGATTTGGTTGTCCAAGGATTTTGATGAGTGACAAAGGCAGTCACTTTATCAATAATACTATCAAGGCTATGAATGAGGAGTTTGAATTCCATCATCAGAAGAGCACACCATACCATCCTCAAGAAAATGGAACAGTGGAAGATTTTAATAAGATCCTAGAGAATGACTTAACTAAGATTTGCAATGTCAATAGGGATGATTAGGATTTGAACATACCAATAGTATTGTGGGCATATAGGACTACAGGCAAAAATTTGAGAGGACAGACACCATTCGGGTTGGTGTATGGACAGGAAGCAGTGGTGCCATTAGAATTCCTGGTACCTAGCCTACACGTCATAGTAATCACCAACATGACAAAAAGAGGCACAGTGAAGGAAAGGTTGAATCAACTGATGGAGATGGAGCAGGATAGGATTCTAGCAAGATTTCACCAAGAAGTACAGAAAGTAAGAGATAAATCTTGGCATGATAGACATATGAAGAGGAAGAGTTTCAAGGAGGGAGATCTAGTCTTTCTTTATGACAGTAAATATTTCCAGCATGCAAGCAAATTCATAATGCATTGGCTAGGGCCATATGAAGTGAATATTGTCACAGATGGGGGATATGTATAGCTGATGGGTTTGCAAGGCAAAGAACTAAAAGGAATGATCAATGGGAGTCGATTGAAAATATACGGGGACAGTTGACCGCCTAGCACTTAAAAATTTACAATGCGGTAATAAAATATGTACATAGTGTATTATAGTAGAAGTTAAGAGAGACAAAATGAGAAAAAAAGAAACAAAAAGGAGAAAAAGAAGAAAATCCATAAAACGTAGAAATGGGACGAGAATATAAACAAATTGATGGAGATGGAAGGTTTTGATATAATAGAATTGTTAGAATTAATAGTGTGTTGCATAAAAACCAGTGATTGAAAAAATTGTGCATCGAAGAGCAGTTAATGGGTAGAAAGGCACAACGCGCATGAAACACATCGAAAAGTGAAAACGTGAAAACTGTCAATGCGGAACAATTATCACTTCGTCATCCCTCTATAAATTCTGAAAAGGGGGGGGGGGAACAGTCATTT
>JZKD02S1882762.1:58072-68408 GCA_000966675.3 Picea glauca | reverse complement strand
CTTAGTAGTGGCCTTCACTGTGATGCTCTTCTTGCAGGCGACCAGAATCACCATTTTGGAAAAGCGATCAACGGCCACAAAAACACAGTGGTTTCCCCTCTTGGTGGATGGAAGGCTCGACATGTAGTCCATTGAGATAAATTCCCAAAACCTTTAAGGAGTAGGAATAGGAGTGTATAGGTCTTGTTTCTTAGTGGCCAGTTTGGCAGTAGCATGGGTAGTGGAGGACCTAATATACATGCTGACATATTTTCGAAGTTTTGGCTAGTAGAAATGTTGCTGCAAAACTGCCAATGTATTTTCTATGCCGAATTTTCCTGCCACCCGACTGTAGTGGGCTTCCCAAATGAGATTCGTGCGCTCGCTTGATGGAATGCGAAGATGGCCCAGATGGAACAAAAACCCGTCGTGAAGGTGGAAATTAGTGAAATTTGTATTTGCACCCAACATCTGGTAAGTGGTGGCGAAGTCAGGATATTTCTCATAGAGTTGGGGCCATCCAAAGGTATTGTGGCCGCAGGAGTCTAGAACTGTGGTGAGTTCTGCGACTGGAGGTCGGCTAAGGCAATCAACAACTCGGTCGGTACTTCCTATATTATACTTGATGTTGATATGGAACTGCTTCAAGTATGTGGACCCCTTCTAATGGTGGCCAATATGAAATTTTCCTTATGTCTGCATGAACTATAACAACTTCTAATCAGTGTGGATGACTATATCCTTCCCAATAATGTAATTCCTCCACTGGCAGTGGGATTGCATAATGGAGTACATTTCTTTTCCATATGTAGGGTACTTACAAACAACATATGATAGTGTCTCAATATGATAGGCCACGGGGTGGCCGTGCTGAGTGAGAGCTATGCCCACAACATAGTCTGAAGCATCTGTCTCGATTTCAAATGGTTGTTGTAGGTCAGGTAATGAAAGCACTGGGGTTGAGCACAAGCGTTTCTTCATATCATCAAACGCTTGTTGTTGGGACAGGCCCCATGCAAAATTTGACTTAACACCACCCCTGGTTACTTGGTTGAGGGCCCATGCAATATGGGAGAACCCCAACACGAAACTGCGATAGAAATTGGTAAGGCCTAAGAAGTTCTGAAGCTCAGTGAGTGTGGTTGGGGATGGCTAGTCATGGATGACCTAGATACTTGTTGGATCCACATGCAAACCATTCTCATCAACAATGTAGCCTAGGTATTGGACCCTGTCCATGCCGAAGGAGCATTTTTCTAAGTTGGAATATAGCTTGTGCTGTCGTAGAGTGTGCAAAACCTGCTGAATATGTTGCAAGTGTTTCTCCCAAGTCTTGTTGTAGATGAGGATGTCTTCGAGATACACTACTACAAAATAATTGGTGAAAGGCCACAAGATATCGTCCATCATCCTCATGAAATTTGTTGGGGAATTTTTCAAACCAAAGGGCATGACCAACCATTCAAAAAGACCTTTTTTTGACTTGAAGGTAGTCTTCCATACATATGTCTTTTCTATGGGGACCTGATGGTAGCCAGACTTAAAATCAATCTTACTGAAGTATTTTCCCCTCTTGATTTGACCAAGGATATCGTCGATTCGGGGAATCGGGTACCTGTTCCTGACTGTGATTTTATTTAGGGCCCGATAATTAATGCAAAGTCACCAAGTCTCGTCTTTCTTCTACACCAACACAATTGGGCTTCCATAAGGTGATGATATGGGTTGGATCTTTCCCTTGTGGAGCAGTTCTTGGATGTGACGCTTGATCTCCTCATTTTCTACCAGAGAGCGACGATAGGCTAGCTCATTGGGTAGTGGTGCGCCGGGGGTCATATTGATGGCATGCTTGACCTGATAGTGTAGAGGTACCTCAGTAGGTGATTAGAAGATGTATTTGTATTATTCAATGACCTTATCCACTTACTTTTATTGTACAGAGAGGTCGGTCGTGAAGGCCGAGATGTGGTTGCAACCTTTCGCTCACTCTGAGAGCGAATCATGAAGAATAAAAACTTCCCGGTCTGAGAGATGACCTTCCTACATTGCTTGGTAGAGATCAAGGAAATAGGACTAGGTGGGACTACCTCGGTTATCCTATACAATTTCATTTTGAAAATAATAATAACACTGTGAGGCCTAGACTCATATACAACATAACGTTTCCATAAATAAAGTTGGCCCAAAATAACATCACAAAATCCAAGGGGAGAAACATCACACAATACCTCATCTTTGAATGGCTTGATGACGTACAAAAAGCGACATTGTTGGCTGACACAAAGATCACTTACCTGGTAGAGCCATCTGATGGTGTAGGGTTGCGGGTGCGACATTGTCAGTAGGGATAACTACTTGACAACCTATGTTGAGATGAGGTTCTTCTAGCTACCACTATCAATGATGAAGTGCAACATAGTGCCTTTCAACCACATATGTGAATGAAAGAGACGTTCGCCTTCCTTTGTCTCATCATGTTCATTGGGCTGGATCTTGGTGGTAGCAACGGTGGCACTGGCTTCCGTGTCAATGATCCATCTCCCATTTTCTGGTTCTAACTCAGAGTTGGAGCCCACATCTGATTCAGAGGATTTCACCTTAGCCACCAATGACTTCTTTAATTGGTAATCAACAATGTTATTCCAGGGTCTCTTATGGAAGTTGCACCACTTCCCGGTACCCTTCTTTGTCTTTACATTGTCCTTATATGCTTGCGGCTTAGAGTGGTTGTCCTGAGGCTTCCCATATTTTCTCTATCCTTTTTTCTGTGGGTTGGGGCTGCCCTTGCCTTGCTTCTACTGTGAGGGGTTCCCAGACCCAAACTGCCACGTCTTTTGTTTAAGCTTCTGCTCTATTTTGACGACATATCGATAAGTTGTGCCCAAGTATGAGATATCCAAAAAATCCATTTATGTATGGATGTATCTATGCAGAATGTTGCAGTACTTGAGCACCAGATGTCGATCATAATATCTGATACACATATTGGTGCACAAGGTATGGAAGACAGTGGTGAACTCTGGCACTGTTTGGTCTCTTTCCTACCGCAGTGTGGTCCATCTTGTATACAAGTTGTCATAACTTTCAACAGGGTAGTATTGTTCCTTAATAACATCCTTGAAGGAACCCCAAGTGGGTGCAATTGCAAATAATGTGGATCCCTCTATTTACTTTTTCTGACAGAAAGTCTCCCACAAATATTTGACATGGGGGATGGCCTTGAGGAGTGAAAATGTAATCTTTTCTCTATCAGAAAAGTTGTGGATAGAAAAATACCCTTCTAGAAGGTTTAGCCATTTGTCTATGGAATCCACATCTATTTTACCTTAAAATATAGGAATATCAAAATTGATCTATACCTTGAAGGGGGCAACACCTCTTATTAAGGTAGATGTGTCGCTTGTCTACAACTGTCAAAGGATTTATGCAAATATGTCCATCATCTCGTTCCTCTATCACTCGACGGATTCCTTGAGCAAAATTTTGAAAGGATATTCTATATCGTCATCTTTTTTTTCATCTACCATGGAAGGTTTCTTGGGTGTGCGAGAGTAGTTGTCCTCAAGAGAAACAAGCTCGAGACCCAACTCTATATACCCTGATCGCATCGGGGACATGCACTAAAAAATGACAAGGAGCATACTGCTTTGATACCATTGATCCATATTTATGAGTAGAACGAAATAAAAAAATAGATTTATAGTATTAACACAGATACATAGTGAATAATAACATAGATATAGTAAAACTTAACTTCTATTAAATAAGAAATATGATAAAACTGTAAAATGCAGACTGAAACAAGCTTGTTAGAATGGTGGCAACTTATCTCTGAGAAGAGATGTGACGACTACGCTCATTCACAAGAAGATGAGTACAATGAGGCTTTGAAATAATTTTTAAAATAAAACATGAATTCCAAAACCATGGACATCCAAAAACCCAACCCTAGGAGATTATGTGCGAAAAGTCATGTGGGCCCCATTGGAGTAAGTTGATACATCAACTTCTCGGGGTTGTAACTTTTGCATACGATATCCATTTTAGGCGCACAATAGCTTGTTGGAAAGGTCTATCCGAGGAATACACATTATGCCATCAAAATTTAACAATCTCGACATTTTGACTGTGGAGATCCCTAAAAACGTTGTTTAGGGCCTCAAAACGACCCCGAAAGTTCAGGACCCAAAAACTATGAAATAACTGCCAAATGGGGAAACTGCCAAGATGAGCCAATTGGAATAGGTGGGTGGCCACCTATATCCATTTGGATCAATCTCCCCCCCTTAGTAAGCAATGGTCTCCGTTGCGTTGATTTCTCCCATCATATGAGGAAGTTTCTGTTGAATTTGGCCCCGGGTGAGCCACTTGCCTTGGTGCAAGAGATGCTCGGCTTTGACAACCCGATAAAGTTAAATCCTCTATTGTCAATTTCCCTTGACTTGTGTGTCCACGATATGATCAATGGATTCCTGTTCCATACAGTCAGGGTTGAGCTCCGCTGGTGTCAATTGTTTTGCTATCTCTGAGCTCTCTTTCCTACTGTAGTTTGGTCCATCTTGTATACAAGTCGTCCTAACTTCCAACGGGGTAGTATTTTTCCTTAATAACATCCTTGAAGGAACCCCAAATGAGTGTAACTGCANCCCGAAAGTTCAGGACCCGAAAACAAGGAAAAAATGCCAAACTGAGAAACTGCCAAGATGAGTTAGTTGAAATAGGTGGGTGGCCACTGATATCCATATGGATCAATCCTCCCCCTTTAGGAAGAAATGGTCTCCATTGTGTTGAGTTCCCCCATCATATGAGGAAATTTTTGTTGAATTTGGCCCCAGGTGAGCCACTTGCCTTGGTGCAGGAGCTGCCTGGATTTGACAACTCGATAAAGTTGAATCCTCTGTTGTCAAGTGACCTTGACTTTTGTGTCCATGATCTAATCAATGGATTCATGTTCCATACAGTCAGGGTTGAGCTCTATTGGTGTCAACTGTTTTGCTATCTCTGAGGTGTCCAATAATGGTGGAAAATATGGTCGAAGGAGGTCCACATTAAATATTGGATGCAAGACAAGGAAGGGGGGAATGTTGAGATCAAAAGAATTCTCACCCATATCCTTGGTGATGATATAAGGTCCATAGCAAAGTGGAAGAAACTTTCGATGGGGCCTTATAAGGCATTCCTTTTGCAAGTGAAACCAAACTTTATCTCCCACCTGAAACTTATGTGGCATCCGATGTTGATCATGTCGATGCTTGTACTTGGCATTGGACTTTTGTAAAATATCTTGAACCTGTTGGCAGATGTGTTGGATCTGCTCAATGAACCGAGTGGCTTTGTCCGTTTAAGTTGGAGCATGGGACAAGTCTGCTTGGGTGGCCTCAAGGGGTAGTGAAACATCCATGGGACCCAATGGTTGAAATCCAAACCCCACATGAAAGGGGTTGTGGCCGATCAAGCTATGTATGGCTCTGTTGTAGCTGTGTCGAACATAGGGAAGACTATCATCCCATGTGCGGGGGTTCTTGGAATTGTACATGTTTAGGATATGCATGATCATCCAGTTGATGACCTCGGTTTGGCCATTCGTCTTGGGGTGGAAGGCAGTGTATTTAGTGAGTTTGGTGTCCAATAAAGACCAGAGGCTTGACCAAAATGTGGTGAGGAAACGACTGTCCCTATCTGAGATAATGGTTTATGGGATCCCAAAATGTTTCCACACTCGTTCAAAGAAGAGATTAGTAGTGGCCTTCGCTGTGATGCTCTTCTTGCAGGCGGCCAGAATCACCATTTTGGAAAAGCGATCAACGACCACAAAAACACAGTGGTTTCCCCTCTTGGTGGATGGAAGGCTCGACATGTAGTCCATTGAGATAAATTCCCAAAACCTTTAAGGAGTAGGCATAGGAGTGTATAGGTCTTGTTTCTTAGTGGCCGGTTTGGCAGTAGCACAGGTAGTGGAGGACCTAATATACATGCTGACATATTTTCGAAGTTTTGGCTAGTAGAAATGTTGCTGCAAAACTGCCAATGTATTTTCTATGCCAAATTTTCCTGCCACCCGACTGTAGTGGGCTTCCCAAATGAGATTCGTGCGCTCGCTTGATGGAATGCGAAGATGGCCTAGATGGAACAAAAACCCATCCTGAAGGTGGAAATTAGTGAAATTTGTATTTGCGCCCAACATCTGGTAAGTGGTGGCGAAGTCAGGATATTTCTCATAGAGTTGGGGCCATCCAAAGGTATTGTGGCTGCAAGAGTCTAGAACTGTGGTGAGTTCTGCGACTGGAGGTCGGCTAAGGAAATCAACAACTCGGTCGGTACTTCCTATATTATACTTGATGTTGAGATGGAACTGCTTCAAGTATGTGGATCCCTTCTAATGGTGGCCAATATGAAATTTTCCTTATGTCTGCATGAACTATAACAACTTCCAATCAGTGTGGATGACTATATCCTTCCCAATAATGTAATTCCTCCACTGGCAGTGGGATTTCATAATGGAGTACATTTCTTTGCCATATGTAGGGTACTTACAAACAACATATGATAGTGTCTCAATATGATAGGCCACGGGGTGGCCGTGCTGAGTGAGAGCTATGCCCACAACATAGTCTGAAGCCTCTGTCTCGATTTCAAATGGTTGTTGTAGGTCAGGTAATGAAAGCACTGGGGCTGAGCACAAGCGTTTATTCATATCATCAAACGCTTGTTGTTGGGACAGGCCCCATGCAAAATTTGACTTAACACCACCCCTGGTTACTTGGTTGAGGGCCCATGCAATATGGGAGAATCCCAACACGAAACTGCGATAGAAATTGGTAAGGCTTAAGAAGCTCTGAAGCTCAGTGAGTGTGGTTGGGGATGGCTAGTCATGGATGACCTAGATACTTGTTGGATCCACATGCAAACCATTCTCATCAACAATGTAGCCTAGGTACTGGACCCTGTCCATGCCGAAGGAGCATTTTTCTAAGTTGGAATATAGCTTGTGCTGTCGTAGAGTGTGCAAAACCTGCTAAATATGTTGCAAGTGTTTCTCCCAAGTCTTGTTGTAGATGAGGATGTCTTCGAGATACACTACTACAAAATAATTGGTGAAAAGCCACAAGATATCGTCCATCATCCTCATGAAATTTGTTGGGGAATTTTTCAAACCAAAGGGCATGACCAACCATTCAAAAAGACCTTTTTTGACTTGAAGGTAGTCTTCCATACATATGTCTTTTCTATGTGGCCCTGATGGTAGCCAGACTTAAAATCAATCTTACTGAAGTATTTTCCCCCCTTGATTTGACCAAGGATATCGTCGATTCGGGGAATCGGGTACCTGTTCCTGACTGTGATTTTATTTAGGGCCCGATAATTAATGCAAAGTCACCAGGTCTCGTCTTTCTTCTACACCAACACAATTGGGCTTCCATAAGGTGATGATATGGGTTGGATCTTTCCCTTGTGGAGCAGTTCTTGGATTTGACGCTTGATCTCCTCATTTTCTACCAGAGAGCGACGATAGACTGGCTCATTGGGTAGTGGTGCGCCGGGGGTCATATTGATGGCATGCTTGACCTGATAGTGTAGAGGTACCCCAGTAGGTGATTAGAAGATGTATTTGTATTATTCAATGACCTTATCCACTTACTTTTATTGTACAGAGAGGTCGGTCATGAAGGCCGAGATGTGGTTGCAACCTTTCGCTCACTCTGAGAGCGAATCACGAAGAATAAAAACTTCCCGGTCTGAGAGATGAACTTCCTACATTGCTTGGTAGATATCAAGGAAATAGGACTAGGTGGGACTACCTCGGGTATCCTATACAATTTCATTTTGAAAATAATAATAACACTGTGAGGCCTAGACTCATATACAACATAACGTTTCCATAAATAAAGTTGGCCCAAAAGAACATCACAAACTCCAAGGGGAGAAACATCACACAATACCTCATCTTTGAATGGCTTGATGACGTACAACAAGCGACATTGTTGGCTGACACAAAGATCACTTACCTGGTGGAGCCATTTGATGGTGTAGGGTTGCGGGTGCGACGTTGTCAGTAGGGATAACTACTTGACAACCTATGTTGAGATGAGGTTCTTCTAGCTACCACTGTCAATGATGAAGTGCAACATAGTGCCTTTCAACCACATATGTGAATGAAAGAGACGTTCACCTTCCTTTGTCTCATCATGTTCATTGGGCTGGATCTTGGTGGTAGCAACGGTGGCACTGGCTTCCGTGTCAATGATCCATCTCCCATTTTCTGGTTCTAACTCAGAGTTGGAGCCCACATCTGATTCAGAGGATTTCACCTTAGCCACCAATGACTTCTTTAATTGGTAATCAACAATGTTATTCCAGGGTCTCTTATGGAAGTTGCACCACTTCCCGGTACCCTTCTTTGTCTTTACATTGTCCTTATATGCTTGCGGCTTAGAGTGGTTGTCCTGAGGCTTCCCATATTTTCTCTATCCTTTTTTCTGTGGGTTGGGGCTGCCCTTGCCTTGCTTCTACTGTGAGGGGTTCCCAGACCCAAACTGCCACGTCTTTTGTTTAAGCTTCTGCTCTATTTTGACGACATATCGATAAGTTGTGCCCAAGTATGAGATATCCAAAAAATCCATTTATGTATGGATGTATCTATGCAGAATGTTGCAGTACTTGAGCACCAGATGTCGATCATAATATCTGATACACATATTGGTGCACAAGGTATGGAAGACAGTGGTGAACTCTGGCACTGTTTGGTCTCTTTCCTACCGCAGTGTGGTCCATCTTGTATACAAGTTGTCATAACTTTCAACAGGGTAGTATTGTTCCTTAATAACATCCTTGAAGGAACCCCAAGTGGGTGCAATTGCAAATAATGTGGATCCCTCTATTTACTTTTTCTGACAGAAAGTCTCCCACAAATATTTGACATGGGGGATGGCCTTGAGGAGTGAAAATGTAATCTTTTCTCTATCAGAAAAGTTGTGGATAGAAAAATACCCTTCTAGAAGGTTTAGCCATTTGTCTATGGAATCCACATCTATTTTACCTTAAAATATAGGAATATCAAAATTGATCTATACCTTGAAGGGGGCAACACCTCTTATTAAGGTAGATGTGTCGCTTGTCTACAACTGTCAAAGGATTTATGCAAATATGTCCATCATCTCGTTCCTCTATCACTCGACGGATTCCTTGAGCAAAATTTTGAAAGGATATTCTATATCGTCATCTTTTTTTTCATCTACCATGGAAGGTTTCTTGGGTGTGCGAGAGTAGTTGTCCTCAAGAGAAACAAGCTCGAGACCCAACTCTATATACCCTGATCGCATCGGGGACATGCACTAAAAAATGACAAGGAGCATACTGCTTTGATACCATTGATCCATATTTATGAGTAGAACGAAATAAAAAAATAGATTTATAGTATTAACACAGATACATAGTGAATAATAACATAGATATAGTAAAACTTAACTTCTATTAAATAAGAAATATGATAAAACTGTAAAATGCAGACTGAAACAAGCTTGTTAGAATGGTGGCAACTTATCTCTGAGAAGAGATGTGACGACTACGCTCATTCACAAGAAGATGAGTACAATGAGGCTTTGAAATAATTTTTAAAATAAAACATGAATTCCAAAACCATGGACATCCAAAAACCCAACCCTAGGAGATTATGTGCGAAAAGTCATGTGGGCCCCATTGGAGTAAGTTGATACATCAACTTCTCGGGGTTGTAACTTTTGCATACGATATCCATTTTAGGCGCACAATAGCTTGTTGGAAAGGTCTATCCGAGGAATACACATTATGCCATCAAAATTTAACAATCTCGACATTTTGACTGTGGAGATCCCTAAAAACGTTGTTTAGGGCCTCAAAACGACCCCGAAAGTTCAGGACCCAAAAACTATGAAATAACTGCCAAATGGGGAAACTGCCAAGATGAGCCAATTGGAATAGGTGGGTGGCCACCTATATCCATTTGGATCAATCTCCCCCCCTTAGTAAGCAATGGTCTCCGTTGCGTTGATTTCTCCCATCATATGAGGAAGTTTCTGTTGAATTTGGCCCCGGGTGAGCCACTTGCCTTGGTGCAAGAGATGCTCGGCTTTGACAACCCGATAAAGTTAAATCCTCTATTGTCAATTTCCCTTGACTTGTGTGTCCACGATATGATCAATGGATTCCTGTTCCATACAGTCAGGGTTGAGCTCCGCTGGTGTCAATTGTTTTGCTATCTCTGAGCTCTCTTTCCTACTGTAGTTTGGTCCATCTTGTATACAAGTCGTCCTAACTTCCAACGGGGTAGTATTTTTCCTTAATAACATCCTTGAAGGAACCCCAAATGAGTGTAACTGCA
>JZKD02S1882762.1:30729-58062 GCA_000966675.3 Picea glauca | reverse complement strand
AATTCTCACCCATAGCCTTGGAGATGATATAAGGTCAATAGAGGAGTGGAAGAATATTCTGATGGGTTCTTGTAAGGCGTTCCTTATGCAAGTGCAACCAAACTTTATCTCCCATTTTCAACTTGTGTGGTACTCGACGTTTATCATGGCGCTGCTTGTACTTGGCATTAGACTTCTGTAAAATATCATGAACCTGTTGGGGGATGTCCTTGATCCACTCAATTAACATGGTGGCTTTTTTAGCTTCATTTGGAGCATGGGACGTGCATTCCTGGGTGGATGAAAGGGGTAGTGCAACATCCATGGGACCCAATGGTTTAAATCCCAACCCTAACTAAAAGGGGTTGTGGCTGATTGAGCTATGTATGGATCTGTTTTAGTTGTGCTGAACATAGGGAATAATCTCATCCAATGTGTGAGGGTGCTTGGAATTGCACATGCACATGATATGCACAATCATCGAGTGGATGACGTCGGTTTGTCCATTTCTCTGTGGGTGGAAGGAAGTGGATTTGGTGAACTTGGTGTCTAGCAGTGACCATAGGCTCGACCAGAATGTGTTGACGAACTGACTGTCCCAATATGAGATAATGGTTTTGGGGATCCCAAAATGTACCCACACTCATTCAAAGAAGAGCTTGGCAGTGGCCTCTGCTATGATGCTCTTGTTGCAGGTGGCCAAAATCACCATCTTGGAAAAGTGATCTATAACAACAAAAACACAATCGTTTCCCTGCTTGGTGGATGAAAGGCTCAACATGTAGTAAATTGAGATGGATTCCTAGGGCTTGTCAAGAGTAGGAAGAGGAGTGTACAAGCCTTGTTTCTTAGTGTCATTTTTTTCAATAACGTAGGTAGTGCATGACCTGGTATACTTGTTGACATCTTGTCGAAGTTTCGACCAGTAGAAATATCGCTGCAACACTACCACTATCTTTTCTATGCTGAAGTGTCCTGGAACTCGACTGTAGTGGGCTTCCCAAATCAGCTCCATGCACTCACTTGATGGAACACAAATATGGCCTAGATGGAACAACAACCCATATTCAAGGTGGAAATTAGTGACAACTGTGTTTGCGCCCAACATCTGGTAGGTGGTGGCGAAGCAAGGATATTTCTCATAGGGCTTGGGCCATCCAGAGGTCTCGTGGCCACAAGAGTCTAACACTATGGTGGATTCCGCGATTGGAGGTCAGTTGAGGTAATCACTGACTTGGTTGGTACTTCCTATCTTATACTTGAAGTTGAGGTGGAACTGGTGCAAGTATGTGGACCACTTCTAATGGAGGTCATTCTACAATTTTCCTTATGTCTACATGAATTTAAGTGACTTATGATTAGTATGGATGTCTGTCTCCTTCCTGAGAATGTAATGCCTCCATGGGTGGCAGGCTTTCATAATGGAGTACATTTATTTGTCATAAGTAGGGTACTTACATACGACATCTGATAGTGTATCACTATGATAGGCCACGGGGTGACCATGCTGAGTGAGAACTGTGCCCACAACATAGTCTGAAGCATCTGCCTCAATTTCAAATGGTTGTTGCAGGTCAGGTAATAAAAGGACTAGGGATGAGCACAAGTGTTTCTTCAGATCGTCGAACACTTGTTGTTGGGACAAGCCCCACACAAAATTTTTCTTACCACCACCTATGGTTACTTGGTTGAGGGCCCATGCAATATGGGAGAATCCCAACACAAACTTGCAATAGAAATTCACAAGGCCTAAGAAGCTCTAAAACTCAGTGAGTGTGTTTGGGGCTGGCCAGTCACGGATGACCTAGATATTTTCTGAATTCACATGCACACCATGATAATAAAAAATGTATCCTAGGTGTTGGACCTTGTCCATGCCGAAGGTGAATTTACCAATTTGGCATATAGCTTGTGCTGCCGTAGAGTGTGAAGAACCTGCTGAATATGTTGCAAGTGTTTCACCCAAGTATTGTTGTATATGAGGATGTTATCCAGATAAACCACTACAAAAGAATTGGTGAAAGGCCACAAGATATGTTCCATCATACTCATGAAAGTTGTTGGGGAATTTTTCAAACCAAAGGGCATGAACAACCATTAAAAAATCCCTTCTTTTGACTTGAAGGAAGTCTTCCATACATATGTCTACTCTATTGGAACCTGATGGTAGCCATACTTAAGATCAATATTACTGAAGTATTTCCCCCCCTTGAGTTGATCAAAGAGATCATCCATTCAGGGAATTGAGTACCTATTCCTGACTGTGATTTTATTTAGTGCCTGATAATCAATGCAGAGTCGTGAGGTCCTGTCTTTCTTCTGCAGCAACACAATTGGGATTCCATAAGGTGATGAGATAGGTCGGATGTGCCCCTTGTGGAGCAATTATTAGATTTGACACTTGATCTCCTCATTTTCTAATAGAGAGCAGTGATAGACTAGCCCATTGGGTAGCGATGCACCAGGGGTCAGATCTATGGAATGATTGACCTAACAGTGCATAGGTACCCTAGTAGGTGATGAGAATATGTCTTTGTATTCTTCCATGACCTTATACACTTGTTTATGATGCATAAAGAGGTTAGTCGCAGAGGCTGTAGATGTGGCTGCAACCTTTTGCTCACTCTGAGAGAGAATCACGAAGAAGACAAATTTCCTGGTCTGAGAGATTACCTTCTTGCATTGCTTGCCAGAGATCAAGGACATAGCACTAGGTGGGACTACCTTGGGTATCCTATACAATTTATTTTTCAAAGTAATAATAACACTACGAGGCCTAGACTCATATACATCATGACGTTTCCATAAATAAGGTTGGCCCAAAATAACATAACAAGATTCAAGGGGAGAAAAATCACACAACACCTCATCTTTGAATGGCTTGATGCCGTAAGACATGTGACATTGTTGGCTGATGAGAAGATAACTTCCTTGGCGAAGCCATCAGATGGTGTAGGTATGGAGGTGCGATGTTGTAGGCAGAGCTAGCCACTTAAATATGTCCATGGAGATGACGTTATTTTGGCTACCACTATCAATGATGAAGTGTAGCGGAGTGCCTTTCACCCACATCTGTGAATGAAAGAGGTGCTTGCCTTATGTTGAGCACTCAACACACCCTAAAGATTTTGTGATTTTTTTCTTTTGGGTACCACTTTGTCTTTTTGAGTTTAGTCAGTTGTGTAGGAATCAATGGGGTTGTGTGTTGATTATGTTTTATCATCAATCATATCCGTCTTGGTTTGAATTTATTGAAAACATTGAAAGTTTTCTCTATGTAAACTTGGCATTTTAACTAAGTATATACAACTAAAATTTTGAGCCACGCACCTATTATTGACATCGATGAAATACTAGCAGTAAAATGACCACATAAAAATGATAATCATCGATTGGCGATCATCATTGTATCATCGACATCGAAAAAATGGAAGAAATGGCATGTAGATAGCTAATTATGTCTTACGAAGAAGTTTTCATAAAATATGTCGATACAGTGTCGGCATCGGCGAAATACGAAAGGCAAACCACTAACATGGGCCATAACGAACCTCTAATCAATGATCCATGATACATTTTCCTGAGTCGGTGAAATCTAAAAGAACGAAACTGCAAAACAATACCCATCAACAATCTCCGATCGCAGGTCGTTGATACATCATCGATGTCAGCATGATAGGGTGTGGTAGTCAAGGTTGTATGTCTAAAGAAAATCACCAATGCTGAAAAGTTTCCCCCGTAGAGGTCACAATCAATAACCACATGTCTTTGTCGCATAAGTAGTCCATATGACTTAGTATTTTTCCCCGTTTCATATATGTACATCCATGACATTATTTCCACGTCATCACTGTATGATGATTTTGGTCGGTGTCAGAATGTTTTCCTAGATGCACCAACAAAACAATGAAAAAGTTGACCCACCGATGCTGATGTGATCATTTACTATCGATTGATTGCTAGAATATCGAGCTCCTCGTCTTAGTTTAAAATTTCACCCACTGATGCCGACAACCCCAGTTGATCTGCGAGGCACCATATATCCTCGATACCGATTATGCTAGTAAATGCAAAAAGGGCTTGGTAATTCGATGGGACACCTTCGGCTGAGATGAGACAAAATTTTGCGATTTGATGGACAAGTTAAATTTTGCGTAACCTATACCACGACCCCGTGCATCGACCAATAATCGAGATTTGAATTCGTTGATGAGCTATGAAGTATCCTGCTCCTGCTCCACCATCCTACTTTTTATTTAATCCTAAGCATGGTGCAGATTCTGTGATAGATTGCGCAGACAACATTTATAGTCCCGAATTTAAGACTTGATGTGACACTGTAAGTATAATTTATGTTTAAATTTACAAGGTCATACACACACATGGTATTTTGTTCGCAAATTTCTTATTCTCCGAAGCAGATGAAGAAGTGAGAGAAAGCATCGACGAGGTTATAGCCCACTCTTTGACTTTGATTACTAGTAAAAGCAGGTTAATCTCTTGTGAGGAAGAGGTAAGCATTGTCTTTATTAGTTCTACAGTTACGATTGTGTCAATAACACTTGCCATGGTTGGCTGACAACTCACTATAAATTTTTATTTTCTATAGGAAAACCACCTCCAAGAAAGCCAATGACCAGACGCTCACCAAGAATGCCCAAAAGGAAGGAAGCAGAGGTTGGTGAAGGATCCTCACCAGGCATTGAAAGGGAGGTTGATTTTTCCTCAAAATCAGAACCAGTTATCCACACATCTACCAAAAAGGAGCTTTCCCAGCCTTCGACGTTTGACAACACAAAGGCAAGCAATGTGTCTAAAGTGGTGCTCCCTGATTGGGGAGATCTATTTAACAGGATCAATCAGGAAGATTACCTAGAGTTTATACCACACAGTGACCCAAACGTCAGGATGTTGGATGACCAGGTATTCCCAAACATTCGACAATCATGCATACATATGGTGGCCTGTCAAACCCCAATTTTTCCTTACATCGAAACCCTGGGATGGATAATTGACCACACAGATGTGATGAAATGAATAGTCAATAATAAAAATGGCAAACATGTTAGTGTTTTTATTCT
This sequence comes from Picea glauca, assembly GCA_000966675.3. NCBI lineage: Eukaryota > Viridiplantae > Streptophyta > Pinopsida > Pinales > Pinaceae > Picea > Picea glauca. Next base: position 53,002 of record JZKD02S1882762.1, on the reverse strand, counting down.
AATAGAGGTCCAAAAATACTACAAGCTCAGAGACCCATAGGAAAGACTAAATACGAAGTTTGTGGTCAAATTTTATGAGTTCCATGACACTAGCAGGTTAATGGCCTCATGGCGGAAAGAAGACAAGAAATTCACAAAAAGGAGAAATGAATGGTACAACACAACAAACCTCAGAGAGCTGTATATTTATCTAATGGCTTTGATTTGCCGATTATACGAGGAAAAAAATTGCTCCAAGTTTTCATAAGTATGGATTCCCCTGACATATACTATGGAAATCTATGGGATCAGCTTCAACTAGGGAGCCATCATTTCCAAACAGCTAAGAACTAACATCTTGTAGGCTTAGACAACAAAGGATGGAGAAACACACAATTTTCACATGGCGTCATACTTATTCGATGTGATCTGCGCAAGGAACGTTTTCGCAGGCATGAATTTGAGCTGGCATGTTTTTGAGCTACCCATTCATGTTTATTTCAACATTCCGTGGGAGAGTAAGTACATGATATTTTATTCCCTGATATGCGATGAGTTCATAGCCTGAGTGCATTTCATTATATTTAGAAAAGAATGCCTAATTCTTACAATGACGACCGAAAAGATGGTTTCAAAAGTAGGCCACTGGTATTTGGAAGAAACCAACACTTATATCAGAGTGTTTGGGGCTACTAGCATGCTACATTTACTCCCCATTCATGTCCCGGATTGGCTCATTGTGGGATAAATTTGTTACCAGACCATTCTTCAAGGCTATAATTCCACTTTGGTTAAGGACAAGAAGAGATCTTTCATACACTATGGCTTTCATATAGGATTTTACACGGTAAAAGAAACTATAGACACAAAACAAGAGGGGTTGAGCCAACTTTAGTATTGATTGCCCACATGCTGATTTCACAAGCACGGTCCAAAATTCCTGGTACTTCAGCACGCGTCACAGGTGTCATCATGTTGGCCATATGCTCATGATAGCTTCGAAGATGATATTTTCACCGAGGGTGCACAGGACTGGGAGGAAGTGATCTATAGGAGGGCCAACCTGAATATGACCAGATTCAAAGAAATGACTATGGAGGAGTAGGTGGAGACAATAGAGCATACAACTCAAGAAAATCTTAGGGTAAGAGAAGAAAATCGAGCAACAAAAGCAACAAAGGCACGAAGGAGGGGGATGTTGTTATTGGAAGAAGCCCAAAGAGATATACAAAGGTTATAAGAAGATCCCCCACTTAACCCCTTGATAGAACCCTTGTGGATTACCCCGACTGACACAAGTGATTGCAGAGAAGCGATAAATGGCTCAGAGACAATTCCACTAGAGGAAACCACTGATCAAGAAAACCCCAGCCCTATGTCACCACAGCTAGGATTGTCGGTGACTACTACATCTCAACGGAGGATAACAAGAGCATCAAGTGGGACAGGTGTGCCTATTTTCCTCATAGACTTAATTACCATATATGATGATGAATAAAGTTCATAGGTTTCGCTCATAACCCCGATACCAATCATAGAAGAGGCAAAACTAGGGGAAATATCTTCCCTATCTTTTGATGCTTTGATCCCAAATCCCCAAGAAGGAGACCATGAGGCTAGGAGCACTCTGGACACTGAATTTCTTGACCAATTGGGAACAAAACCTCAGAATGACAGCTCCAAGAATGACTTGGGTGTTGTTGAACAGGAAGAAGAAATGCAGCATCCAGAAATCGACATCTCAACGGTCGAACTCTTGGATAATATCAAGTCTTCTCCTATCTCCCTAGCTAGGAAAAATAATCTAGAAACCGACGAGGATCAACAAGAGGCCAAGTCACCAGATCATATAGAAACCTCCCCTGCTAAGGAATTACAAGAACCGTTCATAAAACATCTCTACACGACAGGAATCCTAGGCGACAATTTGACCTGGGGAGATCAACAAATTCCTGAACTAGTAGACAAAATCATTGATATACAGGACATCACTTCTGATAGAAAAAGGAAAGATGTGATGAGAAGAATAAACAAGAAAAGGAGGCTAATGCTCGATAACACACTTCTAATCACCACAGAGGAGATGCTGCTCGACACCGAAAATGCTAAGATGACTGAGCTAATCGGAGAAGGGATGTACATAACTAATGCCACACTAGACAAATAAAAAAGGGATGAAAAAGAATTAGCTTCTATGAATAAAGATATTGGCCATATGCACCATCAAGTGGAGTATTACCCGAATTCAACATAGGGAGTAGTACTCCTTAAGAGTGAGTTCTGAGAAACGTATGTGCACTTCACAGGCGAAAGAAATATCTTCACCACTTGCATAGAAAATTTTCAAGATGGTACCCTCATGGGGCTGGAAACCTATAAAGACGTGTAGAAATGGTATGAAAAGGTACATCAGGCCTGGGAGAGGATCGATTACATCAACGAAGTATAGAAATCCCGAGACATAGAAGAGAATGGCATCCGAGTGTTGATGGATAGTAGCATCTCCCGAATCAAGAAGGAAGATGAATACTGGGTATGTATGGTCCAAGAACCTCATCGGAAGATACATGACAAATGGAAAGAGTGTGAGAAAAGTTGGGAGAAAATCAATCAGGAGATGAAAAACATTGACCTACCATAGTTCGGTCCACCGTAGGATTTCACCGATTTGCATGACATAATCAAATGACATACAAAGAAAGACTTGGCATGGGAAGTAGATATTTCACATATTTCAAGAATGACCCCAGGTCAAGTGAATATGTTCATGGAACACCCAATCAAAACTCTCACAATCCTACAATGCTTGAGTGTTAAGCTAATCAGGTATAAGGAACGAGAAATAAAGATAAATGAGGTCCTCTCTGCTCCGATGGATCGACACATATTTCCATATGCTAATACATGCAAAGATATCTTTGTCAAATGGTTAGAGTAGGAGAAGAACAATCCACTCTAGTAGAACCACTAGATAAGAAGAAGATGACAAATAGATGAAATCCGCCACGTGGCTTTTTCTCAGTTTAACAACACTGTAGTAGCTATTTTTAGACTAGTTAATTTTTGTTATAAATAAGGGAATCGACCTTGAACAAGAGATCGATGGTTTTGGAGAGAAAGATTTTTTCTGGAATTTTGTAAAAGAACTATTTCTGTTCAATTTATTTTAATTAAGAAGTTATGTTTAGAGCCAAAGACACTTCTATCATCTAAGGTGTGAATGTGTTTAAACCGAGGACGATTATCTCTGTCTTCGGATTCGATATTTGTTTCTTTGTTGAGTAAGAGTTGTTTTACATGTATTTAAAGTTATCTTATAATGTTGTAACCATTCTTTTATTCAAATTGATGAATATAAATCAATTTTGTTAACCTATGATCAATAATAGAGCATTGGAAATTACTTTTCTTGCACTAGCTTCTGGTCACATTTATGTTTATTTTCTGTAGCTATTATCTCAAACAATGTTGAATGTCCACTAATCAAAATGGTTTTAATGCTAGTTTTAAGTTGTTTAGATATTCTTCGTCGTCATGCTAGGGGTATAAAGGTTATGCTAAACCCAACCTTCCCCTAAAACACATAGGTAACTTCTCTCTGTCATCTAGTTTAGAGTTTTATATTTCTTTTGTTATAACATTAGAAAATAACCAAAAAGAGAACTTCCTATCCTGAGGAAAAGGATTAACAAATAAACATATTTTTCAATCACAATTAAATCCCATCGATAAACCCAACTAGATCATGAATCTGGAGAACCTTACCACTCATCAAATGCTTACGAGTCTAATTGGGCCTCTTAGGTGGGTTTGGTTCCTACTGTTGAGATAAAGGGATCTTAGAACCCTCAACAAAATTGGCACTAGAAGGAGGGACTGAGCGAATGCATGGATAACAATATTTTTTATAAAATATTCCGCAAAGCCTATAGATTCAAAAAACACCACATGCATGACTAGTCATTCCCAAGACAACCCACATACAAAGAGTACTCCCAATACGAGTAACTCACCTAAACATGAAGAGGAAGAACACATATACCCTGAAATACCTTACAATCTTCCCCATGAAGAGTTGAATGTTCAGAAGCATCACTAGATCTTATGCTAGACATATCAGAGAATTACCTTTATCTCCTTTACTTCCTCGAAGAAAAAAAATAAGCAGACCGATTTTTAACACCCCTAAACAGGTATTCAGTCACACGGTAGAAGATTTGATAGATTTTTCTCTCACAAATATCGAACAACCCCTTAATGTAATACCCAAAACACCAACTGGTAATTTCTCTGAACTTGACGATTTTGAATCTGAAGAGGAAGGGTCTAACTCAGATCACTCAGGTTCCAAATCATAATACAGGGATGGATCAACACATATTTTTTGGATATAACCAGGTCTTGGTTTCAGATGATGATCGATTAAAAACTACCTTCCAAACCAAGTGGGTTACCTTTGCTTATAAATGCATGCCCTTCGGGATGATTAACGCAGGGGCGACCTTCTAGAGGGATATTGATGTAGCCTTTTGGGGATTGATTAAAAAGTGTGTGGTAGTATATTTAGATGAAGTAACAGTGTACTTGAAAAATAAGAAAGACTACATTCAACATTTGACTTAGATCTTTGAAAGGTGTAGGAAGTATGGAATATCTTTGAACCCTAAGGAAACCATATTTGGTGTAGAAGAAGGAAAATTATTAGGTCATATCATATATCAATAAGGAATTAGCATCGACCACGAGCGTATAAAAGTGATATCCCAACTCCCTTTTCCCCACAATAAAAATGACATGCAATCGTTCTTTGGAAAAATAAATTTTGTAAGAAAATTCACTTCTGATTTCTTTGAAACCTTTAAGCCTTTACAAAAAAATGATTCGCGAAGATGCAGAGTTTAAATGGGCTGAAGAGAAGAAAGGTGCTTTCAATAACATCAAAACTGTTATCTCCCAAGAATAAGTGTTACGAAGCCCTAATCTCAACAAATATTTTTTCCTTTATACCTTTGCTTCTGACCAATCCTTGGTTGCAGTACTTACCCAAAAGGATGATGAAAACAATGAAGCACCAATATATTTTATGAGAAACAACCTCCAAGGAGTCAAAATGAACTACCCTCATATAGACAAACATGCTTATGTAGTATATAAAGCAGTCAAACATTTCAGATCCTATATCCTGAAGAATCACACTAAAGTCATAGTACCTCATCCATCGGTCCGATCTTTGTTCACTCAAAAGGAGATGGGAAAAAGAAGGGGAAATTGGGTGGCATTCATCCAAGAATTTGATCTAGACATAAAACCTACCAAAATAGTCAAAGGTTGAGGATTGTGTAAATTGGCTGTTGAAGCCCAAGATCTGATTAACATAAAAGACCCTGGTTGGGAAAATGAGATATCATTATGGTGTGACGAAGACTTATACGTACCTCTATGGAAGAATGTTGGTATGGAAACTTGTCTTATCTCCTGCATCCTGGAACTTGTCTGGAAAACCTAAACCCTAGAGAAAGGAGAGCCCTCAGGTTAAAATCTGCTCAATATCGCCTCATAAATTATGTGCTTTTCTTCATAAACTATGATGGAGTACTCCTTATATGTATTGAATAGGACGATGTGGAAAATGTACTAAAAAAACTCCATGACAGCCCCACAGGTGGAAATGTTGCAAGAGAAACCACGACTCACAAAATATTAAGGGCTAGTTATTATTGGCCTACTTTGTTTAGGGACACTCATGCATATGCCCAGAAATGTAAAGCTTGTCAAGTGATCGCCGGTAGGGAAAAAAGAGGAGTTGTTCCACTCCAGTCGGTGACCATATCCATACCTTTCGAACAATGGGGAATATACGACATAGGAGAAATTACTCCCAACTCTTTGAAACAACATAAGTATATGTTGATTGCAAGATATTATTTCACAAGGTGGTCAAAGGCTATCCCTCTCACGTAGATTAATGAAAAGGTAGTTATCCAATTTTTAGAAAAAAAACTAATAAAAAGGTTTGGGATGCCCTTCGTCCTTGTTTTTGACAATGCTACCTATTTTTCTTCCATGCGCTTGACCTAATTCGCCCTTGATAAGGGGATCATAATAAGATATTCTGCAAACTACTATCCGCAAGGGAATGAGGTATCTGAGTCAACTGATAAAAACCTCATGAGAATTTAAAAAAATACAGTTGTTGAAAATCAAAGGAATTGGCATAATTTACTTCATAATGCCCAATGGGCCGATAGAGTAACACCTAAAGAAGCCATCGGAAATGATCTGTACTTTCTGGTATATGGGAAATAATCCATTCTTCCAAACGTATTGTACCTCCATCTTTACAGATTTCCCAGGCATCAAGAGGTCATCCCTCATCCTCTCTACAATAAAGGATTGATAACCTTCTCCCGCTGGATGAAAAAAGGGAAAGGGGCAAAGTTAAGTTCACCGCTCATCAACAGGTAGTTAAAATATGGTTCAAAAAACATAAGGCCAAAGAAAAAAGTTTCGAAGTAGGAGACCTAGTTTTGAAGTGGGACAAAGAAAACGAGTCCAAAGGAAAACACTCAAAGTTCCAAAATCTATGGCTCGTACCTTTTCAGGTTTCCGAAAAGATCGGGGTAGGAACATAGTAGTTGAAAAATATGAGCGGGGAATCCGATACCCTCCCGGTGAATGGCCAAGCCTTAAAAATATACTTTTCATAAAAACAAATATGCGTCTTTTGATGCTTTGTTTAAATTTTCTGTTTCTTTTTAGCATACATTTTGATCAGGATGAGTGTGTGGGTTTAGGGAAGACCGATTTCGAACTCCTTTTTATCTTCTTTATTTTGCTTGTTATTTTCCTTTAACTAAGTTGTGTTCCGTAAAGAAGTGGTTGAATTTAATAAATACAGTGAAGTAGACTCTGCTCCTAACCTACACTTACATGCAAAATAAGAGACGATGGGCAAATACCAATATTCAAAATCATATTTGTCTTTGTAAGCATACTACCCGGGGAAGCGATGAAAATGTTCCTAGTGTCCTGGTAACGCTAAATGGAAATATGGCTACATGGGAAAAATCATATGTACCTATGAACAGAGCCAGGAAAAGCTCCACCTTAACACTTTCACCTGGTCAAAAACAAATATCCTCCTCTTTGAATCAGTCTCAGTATTTATGCCATAAAATGATGATCCATAAAAAGAGTGTACAGTCCAAGAGGGTATGCAGATAACTCCTTCGGGGATATGGACACTCGTTAGTAGTGGAGCAAGGTTTGTGATCTCGGGGTGACTCCAACGGGGCTATAAATGCTTTATAGTAGAGGAGAAACACTGTAAGGAAGAAAGGATATCTAAATGGCCTCATGCCAATGGATGCAGTAACTGGCTCTTGTCTAGAAAGGACATGTATTGAGGTTAAAAGGAAAGAGGGTGGAAAATCATAAACCCCATAGGCGGATCCATATTTGTGGACTCAGGAACTTCTGTACACATTGATAGAAAATGTTTTGTTGAAAAGGAATAGAATAAGGCCAGTTGGGTTCTCAACCAATTTGCATAGGCTATGTATAATGGAAGGAGAATAGATTCTATTTTCGCCCAGAGAATCGCCATTTGTTGAGCACTCAACACACCTTAAAAGTTTTGTTATTTTTTCCTTTTGGGTACCACTTTGTATTTTTGAGTTTAGTCAGTTGTGTAGGAATCAATGGGGTTATGTGTTGATTATGTTTTATCATCGATCATATTCATCTTGGTTTGGATTTATTGAACAAATTGAAAGTTTTCTCTATGTAAACTTGGCATTTTAACTAAGTATACACAGCTAAAATTTTGAGCCACGCACCTATTATCAACATCATTGCAATCCAAGCAGTAAACTGACCACATAACAAAGATAATCTCCGATTTTCAATCACCGATGTATCATTGGAATCGAAAAAATGGAAGAAATGGTGCGTCAATCACTAATTATGTCTTTCGAAGAAGTTTTCTAAAAAATCATCGATACACTGTTGGCATAGGCGAAATATGAAAGGAAAACTACTAACATGGGCCATAACGAACCTCCAATCACCGATCACCAATACATTTTTGGAGTCAGTGAAATCTGAAAGAACGAAACTGCAAAATAGTAACCATTAGCAATCTTCGATCATCGGTCGCTTATACATCATCAACATCGGCATGATAAGGTGTTGTAGTCAAGGTTGTATGTCTATAGAAAATCACCAATGCTGAAAATTTTCTCCTGCAGAGGTCACAATCAACGTAGTCCATACGACTAAGTCTTTTTCCCCGTGTCATATCTGTACATCCATGAAAATATTTCCGTGTCAGCACTGTACGACGGTTTTGGTCAGCATTGGAACTTTTGCCTAGATGCACCAATGAAACAATGACAAAGTCGACCCACCGACGCCAATGCGCTCATTTACTATTGGTTGCTCGCTAGAATACCGAGCTCCTCATCTTAGTTAGAAATTTCATCCACTGATACCGAAAACCCTAGTTGACATGCGAGGCACCATATATCCCCGATACCGATTATTCTAGTAATTGCGAAAATAGATTGGTAATTCGATGAGACACCTTGGGCTGAGATGAGACACAATTTTGTGATTTGATGGACAAGTTAAATTTTCGTGTAACCTATACCACGACCCTGTGTTCCGACCAACAATCAATATTTGAATCGATGAGCTACGAATTAACTCGCTCCTACGCCGCCAACCTGCATTGCATTTAATCCTAAGCATGGTGTAGATTCTGTGATAGATTGTGCAGATCACATTTACACTCCCAAATTTAAGACTTGATGCGACATGATAAGTATACTTTCTATTTAAATTTACAAGGTCATACACAAACATGATATTTTGTTTCCAAATCGATTATTCTCTGAAGCAGACGAAGAAGTGAGAGCAAGCATCGACGAGGTTATAGCCTGCTCTCTGACTTTGATTACCAGTAAAACTAGCTTAATCTCTTGTGAGTAAGAGGTAAGTATTGTCTTTATTAGTTCTACACTTATGATTGTGTTAATAAAACTTGTCATGGTTGGCTGACAACTCACTATAATATTTTTGTTTTCATAGGAAAAACGCCTCTAAGAAATCCAACGACTAGATGCTCACCAAGAACGCACAAAAGGAAGGAAGCAGAAGTCGACGAAGGATCCTCACCAGGCACTGCAAGGGAGCTTGATTTTTCCTCAAAATCGAAACCAGTTATCCGCACATCTACCAAAAAGGAGTTTTCCCAGCCTCCGATGTTTGACAACATAGAGGAAAGCACTGGGTCTAAAGTGGTGCTCCCGCATTGGGGAGACCTGTTTAACAGGATCAATGAGGAAGATTACCCGGATTTTATACCACACAGTGACCTAGACGTCAGGATGTTAGATGACCAGGTATTCCCAAACATCCGATGATCATGCCTACATATGGTGGCCTGCCAAACCCTAGGTTTTCCTTGCATCAAAACCTTGGGATGGATAATTGACCACACAGACACGATGAAATGCATAGTCAGTAATGGAAATGGAGAATGTGTTGGTGTTTTTATTCCAATAGAGGTCAAAAAATACAACAAGCTCAGAGACCCAGAGGAAAGACTAAATACATATTTTGTGGTCAAATTTTATGAGTTCCATGACACTAGCAGGTTAATGGCCTCATGGTGGAAAGAAGACAAGAAATTCACAAACAAGAGAAACAATTGGTACGGCACAAAAAACCTGAGAGAGTTGTATATTTATCTAATGGATTTCATCTACCGATTATACGAGGAGAAATATTGCTCCAAGTTTTCAGAAGCATGGATGCCCCTGGCATATACTATGGCGATCTCCAGGAGCAACTTCAACTAGGGATCCATCATTTTCAAATAGTTAAGCACCAACATATTGTAGGCCTAGACACCAAAGGATGGAGAAACGCCAGCTTTTCACATGGCGTCACACCTATTGGACGTGATCTGCGCAAGGAACATTTTCATAGGAATAAATTTGAGCTGGCATGTTGCTAAGTTACTCGTGCATGTTTATTTCAAAATTTTGTGGGAGAATAGGTACAAGAGATTTTATGCCTTGATATGGGATGAGTTCATAGCCCGAGTACATTTCATTATATTTAGAAAAGAATGCCCAAGGCTTACAATGGTAGCCAAAAAGATGGTTTCAAAAGTAGGCCACTCGTATTTTGAAGAAACCAACACTTATATCAGAGTGTTCGGGGCTACTGACACGCCAAAATTACTCCCCATTCATGTCCTAGACCAACTCATTGTGGGAGAAATTTGTTACTAGACCATTCTGCAAGGCTATAATGCCACTTTGGTGAAGGAAAAGAAGAGATATTTCATACCCTATGGCTTTCATATATGGTTTTACATGGTAAAAAACACTGCACACATGAAACAAGAGGGGTTGATCCAACTTGAGTATCGATTCCCCATAGGATGATTTCTCAAACATGATCCAAAAGGCCTGGTACTTCAACACGTTTCACAGGTGTCATCATGTTGGAAATATGCTCATAATATCTTCGAAGATGAGGATTTCACCAAGGGCGCACATGACTAGGAGGAAGTTCTCTATAGGAGGGCCAAATTGAATATGACCAGATTCAAAGCAATGCCTATGGAGGAGCAGGTGTATAGAATAGAGTAGACAACTTAAGAAGCTCTTAGGGTAAGAGAAGAAAATCGAGCGGGATAAGCGACAGAGGCATGAAGGAGGGGGATGTTGTTACTTGAAGAAGCCCAAAGAGCTATACAAAGGTTAAAAGAAGATCCCCCACTTAACACTTTGATAGAAACCTTGAGGATTATCTCAGTTGACGCAAGCAATCGTAGAGAAGAGATAAATGGCTCAAAGACAATTCCACCAGAGGAAACCGCTGATCAAGAAAACCCCATCCTTATGTCACCACAGGAAGGATCATCAGTGACTAATACAACTCGGAGGAGGATAACAAGAGAATCAAGTGGGACAGGTGTGCCTACTTTCCTCATAGACTTAATTACCATATATGACAATAAGCAAAGTTCAAAGGGTTCACTCATAACATTGGTACCAATCACAGAAGAGGCAGAACCAGGGGAAACATCTTCCCCAACTTCCAACGCTTTGATCCCAAATCCCCAGGAAGGAGATGATGAGGCTAAGAGCACTCTGGACATTGAATTTCTCTACCAATTGGGAACACAACCTCAGAATGACAACTCCAAGAATGACTTGGGTGCTGGTGAATAGGAAGAAGAAACACAACAACCGGAAATCAACATCTCAACAGTCGAACACCTATATAATATCGATTCTTAGCCTATATCCCTAGCTAGGAAAAAGACTCCACCAATCAATGAGGATCAGTAGGAGGACAGGTCATGAGAGCATACAAAAACCTCCCCTACCAAGGAATTACAAGAATCAGTCATAAAACATCTCTACAGGACAGGAAGCCTAGGAAACACTTTGACCTGGGGAGATCAACAGATTCCTGAACCAGTAGACGAAATCGTCGATATACAAGTGATCTCTTATGACAGAAAAATGAAATTTGTTATGAGAAGAAAAACCAATAAGAGGTGGCTCATGCTCGATAGCACATTTATCCTCACCAGAGAGGAGACACTACTCAACACAAAAAATGCTAAGATGATTGAGCTAATCAGAGCAGGGATGGCCATAACCGATGTCACGCTAGGCAAAGAAAAAAGGGATGAAAAAGAATTATCCACCATGAATAAAGAGATGGACCATCTGTGCCATCAATCAGAGTATTACCAGAATTCAAAACAGTTAGTAGTACTCCTAAAGAGTGAGTTCCAAGAAACGTATGCACACTTCACAAGTGAAATAAATATCTTCACCTCTTTCATAACCGATTTTCAAGAAGATACACTCATGGGGCTAGAAACCTATAAATATGTTTAGATATGGTATGAAAAGGCACATCAGGCCTTGGAGAGGATCAACTACATCATCAAAGTACAGAAAGGTTGAGACACAAAAGAACATGGCATTCAAGTGTTGATGGATAGCAACATCTCCTGATTCAAGAAGGAAGCTAAATACTGGGTAAGTATGGTCCAAGAACCTTAGCAGAAGATACAAGATAGATGGAGAGAGTGCGAGAAAATTGGGGAAAAAATCAATCAAGATATGAAAAACATTGACCTACCAAAGTTCAGTCCATTGGAGGATATCACCAATTTGCATGACATAGTCAAATGACATACAAAGAAAGGATTTTCATGGGAAGAAAAGATTTCATAGATTTCAAGCATGAACCTAGGTCAAGTGAAGAAGTTCATGGAACACACAATCAAATCTCTCAAAATCCTACAACGCTTGAGTATCAAGCTAATCAGGTATAAGGAATGGACAATAGAGATAAAGGAGGTCATCTCTGCCTCAATGGATCAACACATATTTTTGTATGCTAATACATGTGAATATCTCTTCGTCAAATGGTTAGAGTAGGAGAAGAACAATCCACTCCAATAGAACCACTAGATAAGCAGAAAAGAACAAATAAATGAAATCCGCTACGTGGCATTTTCTCAGTTTAACACCACTATAATGGATATTTTTAGACTAGTTAATTTTTTTTATAGATAAGGGCATTGACCTTGAACAAGAGGTTGATGGTTTTGGAGAGAAATAATTTTTCTGGAATTTTGTAAAAGAACTATTTCTGTGCAATTTGTTTTAATTAAGAAGTTCTGTTTAGAACCAAAGACACTTCTATCATCTAAGGCGTGAATTTTTTTAGACCGAGGAGGATTATCTCTTTCTTCAGATTCAATATTTTCTCCTTTGTTGAGTAAGAGTTGTTGTACCCATATTCAATGTTATCTTATAATGTTGTAACCATTATTTTATTCTAATTGATGACTATAAATTGATTGTGTTAACCTGTGATCGATAATAGAGTATTGGAAATTACTTTTCTTGCACTAGATTCTTGTCACATGTATGTTTCTTTTCTGTAGTGGTTATCTCAGACAATGTTGAATAACCACTAATCAAAATGGTATTAATGCTTGTTTGAAGTTGTTTAGATATTCTTTGTCTGCATGCTAGGGTATAAAGGTTATCCTAAACCCACCCTTCCCTCAAAACACATAGCTAACTTCTCTTTGTCATCTAGTTTATAGTTTTATCTTTATTTTGTTATAACATTAGAAAAGAACCAAAAAGAGAATTGCCTAGCTTGAGGAAAAGGCTTAACAGAAAAGGCATATCCATCAATCACAATTAAAGCCCATCGATAAACCCAGCCAGATCATGAATCTAGAGAACCAAACGCTTACGAGTCTAATTGGGCCTCTTAGGCGGGTTTGGTTACTTATGTTGAGTTAAAGGGATCTCAGACCCCTCAACACCTTGCTCTACCTCATCAGGTTCATGGGGATGGATCTTGGTGGTAGCAACGGTGGCACTGGGTTTTGTGTAAATTATACGTCTCCCCTTTTTTGGTTCTGACTCAGATTTGGAACCCGCATATGATTCATAATTTTTCACCTCAGCCACCAATGACTGCTTTGAGCGACAATCAACAGTGTTATGAAAGGGGATTTTATGGAAGTCGCACCACTTTCCGATATATTTATTCATCTTTCCATCATCCTTCTTTTCTTGTGGCTTAGACTGGTTGTCCTGAGGCTGCCCATATTTTATTTGTCCTTTATTCCATGGGTTGTGGCTTCCCTTTCTCTACTTCTGCTGTGAGGGATTCCCAAACCGAAACTGGCATGTCTTTTGTTTAATCTTCTGCTCGATTTTGACGAAATATTGATAGGCCGCGCCCAAGGATGAGATGTGAAAAAATTACATTTCTGTCTGGATGTATCTATGCATACTGTCGTGATACTTGAGCATGAGATGTCACTTAGAATATTTGATACCCAACTTGGTGCACAAGGTATGGAATACATTGGTGAACCTTGGCACTGTTTGGTCTCTTTCCTTCTGTAGTGTGGTCCATCTTGTATACAAGTCGTCATAACTTCCAACAAGGTAGTATTGTTCTGTAATAGCATCCCTAAATAAACCCCAAGTGGGTGAAACTACAAATAATGTGGATCCCTCTATTTCCTTTCGCTCATAAAAATTCTCCCACCAATATTTGACATGGGGGCGGCCTTGAGGAGTGCAAATGTAATATTTTCTCTATCGAAAAAGTTGTGGAAAAAAATATCCTTCTAGAAGGTTTAACCATTTATCTATTGAATCCACATATATTTGACCTTCAAATATAGGAATATAAAAATTGATATGTACCTTGAGGGGGTCGACAACTCCACTTGAGGTAGATGCATCGCATGTCGGCAACCGTCGAAGGATTTGTGAAAATTTGACGATCATCTAATTCCTCTGTCGCTCGAGGTATTCCTCGAGAAACATTTTGAAGGGATCTACTATCCTGTCATCTTTTTTTTCACCCACCATGGATGGTTTCTTGGTCGTGCAAGAGCAATTTTCCTTAAGAGAAACAAGCTCGAGACCCAACTCTCTATACCCTGACCATGTCGGGGACATGCACTAAAAAATGACAAGGATAAGACCGCTCTAATACCACTAATACAGATTTATGAGTGGAACAAAATGAAAACAAAGATTTATAGTATTAACATAGAGACATAGTGAATAATAAGAGAGATATAGTAAAAGTTGACTTTTATTAAATAAGAAATATGATGAAACTGTAAAATGTAGACTGAAACAAACTTGCTAGAATGGTGGCAACTTATCTCTGAGAAGAGATGTGATGGCTATGCTCATTCACAAGAAGATGAGTACAATGAGGCTCTAAAAGATTTTTTACAATAAAACATGAATTCAAAAACCCTAGACATCCAAAAACCTAACCCTATGAGATGAAGTGTCGAAAGTCATGTGGGCCCCATTGAGGTAATTTGGTACATCAACTTCCCGAGGTCGTAACATTTGCATATGAACTTCATTTTAGGTACGCAATAGACCATTGTAATGTCTATCTGATGAATACACATTATGTTGTCAAAATATAATGTCGTTTATAGTTTGAATGTGATGAGCCCTAAAAACACTATTTAGGGCCTCAAAATGACCCCGAAAGTTCAGGACCAAAAAGCTAGGAAAAAGCTGCCAAACTGAGAAAATACTAAGATGAGCCAGTTGGAATAGGTGGGTGGCCACCAATGTCTATCTGGATCACTCCAGAAACACCTTGTTTCTTTCCACCATGTCTCTCACGAAATGGTATTGTACTTCAATATTTTTAGCCTTGGAATAATAAGTTGGGTTCCTTGCCAGAAATGTTGCGCTTTGATTGTCGCAACTTATCTTCATAGCTCTCTGTTGAAACATGATCCTAGAACACAACCTTTGCAACCATATTTCTTCTTTGATTCCATGAGTGGCTTCCATGTATTCAAATTCTGTTGTTGAAAGGGCTATGACCACCTGTCACTTATTCATCTATAGGATTTCTCCACCGAACATCTTGAACACATATCCACTGGTCTACCTTCATCGATATAGATCTCTATCCTAGTCGACGTCGACAAATCCATGTACATTTGATTTATTTTCACTCCTAGGTTTTACTTGGTAGCATATAACATAATATTTTGTGCCACACAAATACCTAAATAATCTCTTGACAACTGTCCAATGCTCCTTTCCAGGTGTTGAGATGTATCTGCTCAACACTCCCACTTAATGGGAAATGTATCGTCGAGTGCAGACAATTGGATACATTAGACTACCAACAACACTTTCAAATGGGATACATGTACTATAACCTATTTCCTCCTGTGTCTTTGGACATTGTTCAACAGTTAGTCTTGGTCCCACAAGAATTGACACCTTTACATGTTTGCAATCCTGCATGTTGAAATGTTTTAAAATTCTTTTAATATACTTCTTCTGGTTCAACTAGAGCTTCCTAGTTTCTTGATATCTCTTGATCTCCATTCCTAGAATGAAGTTCGCTGCACTGAGATCCTTCATGTCAAATTTGGAGGATAACTACTTCTTCACCTCCTTTATTGTGTTCAGGTTGTTTCCAATCAACAACATGTCATCGACATATAATTCTACATGTATGGAAAACCCACCTTCGAATTTGGAATATATGTAGTGATCAACTTTGCTTCTCACAAATCCAAAACTAAGGATGTATGCATCAAAATTTTGGTACCACATCCTTGTTGATTTCTTTATATCATAGAGGAATCTTTTCAATTTGCACACTAAATATTTCTTTCCCTTTACTACAAATCCTTCAGGATGTTTCATGTAGATTTGTTCTTCCAGGTCCCCATGTAGGAAAAATATCTTTAGATCCATTTGTTCTATATCCATATCAAATGATGTAGCTAGAGACATTAGTACTCTAATGGAAGTTAAATTTTCAACAGGGTAAAAAATCTCATCGAAGTCGACTTATTCGACTTGAGAATATCCTTTCACTACCAGTCGATCTTTGAATTTCTCGACCTGACCTATTGCATTCATATTCTTCTTGAATACCCACTTTCTACCGATGATCTTTCTTCCACTAGGTAATTTGAATAAATCCCACGTCTCATTTTTGTGCAAGGATTCCATTTCTTCGATTATGGAATCCTTCTAGAGTCTACCCTCTGCCAAGTTGGTTTCCTTCCTTACTAACTTGGGCTCCTTGTCAGTGGTAGTTAACACAAATGCAGAGAATAAGTTGGGAAGATTATACCTTTCGAATGATTTTCTTACTCATTCAGACATCATTACAACTGGGGTTGGTTGTTCCACCTCTTCATTTGATTCAATTGAATCATATGAATCATATTCTTTGTTCCTTAGTTCAAACTTCACCTTCTTTGGATCATTCTTTGTTTGAACCATCAATTTAGACTCAGACTTCCTTCCAAATTCTCTGAAGACCATATCTTGGCTGTACACTATTTTCCTTGATGCAGGATCCCATATCTTATATCCTTTCATTCCTTCTTTGTTTCCAATGAAATTACACTTAACTATTTTCTTGTCTAGCCTTCTCCTTTTTTCCTCGGGAACATGCATAAATGCATCAAAACCAAATACTTTTATATGTGAAACTGAAGGCTTTTTACCATACCATACCTCATGTTGCATTGTGTCGACTAATGCAAATGAAGGAGACATATTCACCAGATATTTTACAGTGTCAACTGCCTTTGTCCAAAATTCTTGTGCGAGCACAACACCATTGAGAATGCTCCTTTCCTTGTCCATAAATGTTCTGTTCATTCTCTCGAAAAATCCATTTTGTTGCGGGGTATATGGTGTGGTATTTTGGCATGCTATGCCACACTACTTGCAGAACTGATCAAAATCATTTCCACAAAATTCAACATCATTTTAAGTTCTTAGCACCTTAATCTTCTTATCTGCCTGGTTTTATACAAGAGACTTTGTTGAGGGGTCCTAAATCCATTTAACTCAAGATCAGGAACCAAACCCACCTTAGAGGCCCAATTATACTCTACAGTGTTTGTTGGTGGAGTGTTTCTCCAGTTCTTTCGATCTGGCAGTATTATCAATGGGCTTTACATGGTGATTGACATGATATCATCCTACGAAAGTTCCTCCTTCAGTTTAAAATTTATCTTTTTGTATTTTATTTTATTAGATGAGTTTGATAAAATGACGTGTGCTGGTATAAACCAACTGGTAAAAGGGATTCTTAACTACTGAGGAAAGTTGAGCTTGGGATAACCCTCGTACTCAAGCATGTAGACAAAGATATTCACACATGTTACAAGCCTAGTAATAATACATTAACTTGCTGGTATTTCATCATTGACTGAGATACAATTATCATAAGAAAACACGCATGTAATAAGATGATGGCAAGAAAAAATAGTTTCCCTAGCTCTAACATTGATCACAAATTAACACAACAATTTTCTTTCCATCATTAGGAACAAGAACTACAAAAAATATTGAAAAAGATAACTTATCAATAGATTCAGAAACTCTTACTCATTACATCATCAATTAATGAAACAAAGTTGGAAGTAATTCCTCCTCAATCCAATCACATAACACCTTTGATGAAAAATATAATTTTGTCTTCGTTCCTAAATAAGACTTCTCAATTAAGGTAGTTTAGAAATAGTTCTTTACAATTCCAAAAATGAGGATATTTCCAAAAACCATCGACCTTTTCTAAAAGGTCAATCCATTTATTTATAAAGGATCACTAACTAAAAATAGCTACTACAAGTTTAAGTTAAGTAAAACAAAATATCGCCATGTGGCGCTTGATATCTTTGTTCTCTGAGAATCATCTCATGGTTTTACTGGAGTGGATGACTCTTCTCATATTCCGATCACTTGACGAAGAGATCCTAGCATGTGTTTGCATATGAGAACCTGTGTTGGTCCATCGGGGCTGAAATAATTTATTTCACTTCTACTGCCTGTTCTCTGTATTTGACTATTTTAATACTCAACTATTGCAGAACTACATGAGCCTTGATCGGATGCTCCATAAATTGTTGTATTTCACCTGGTGCCATGCTTGCCACCTGTGCGATATCCATTGTCCATGCTGAGTCTTGTTTTGCATGTCACTTGACTATGTCATGAATATCAACAAAGTCTTAGGGTGTGCTGAATTCTGGGAGGCCGAGGCATTTTATCTCTTGATTAATATTTTCCCAGCCTTTTTCTCACTCAAGCAACTTCTTCTGTATCTCCCTCTGAGGTTCATGGGCCATCTTTACCCAGTATTTGTCTGCTTTCCTAATCTGAGAGATTTTGCTATCCCTTAACAGTTGAATACCGTGCTCTTTGACGTCTAAGCCCTTTTGTATTGCGCAGTTATAATCATTCCCCTCTACCGCCTGGGATTATTTTTCATACCACCTTTCCACGTCTTTACAGGTTCCTAGTTCCATAAGGGTATCTTCTTGGAAATCGGCTATACCTGCAGTGAAAAGGTGTTGTTCATTTGTGAACTTTGCATAAGCATCCTCGATCTCACTCCTCAAAAACACCGTGGCCTGTGTGGAGTCTTGATAGTATTTTTCCAAATGGCATAGATGCTCCAACTCCTTTAGTGCAGCGGCCACTTCCTTTTCATCTCTCCTTGATCGATCTAACGTGGCATCCGTGATATCCATCCTTGTGCTGATAAGTTCAAATGTATTGGTGTGTTCTGTGATGAGAAAATTATCCTCCGTGGTGATGAGAATCGAGCTATATAGTGTGAGTGTTCTCTTCTTGGTGGTCCTCTTCATGATAGCTTTCCTCTTCCTGTCATAAGTGATTTCTTGTATATCAACGACCTTATCAACAAGTCGAGGATTTGTTTCTCTCCCCAAGTTAGAGTGTTGCCTAGGCTCCTTAATGTGTGTATATGTTCTAGGATTGGTTCCTCGACTTCTTTCACATGTTTCGATGGCTCAACCTCCATTTTTTGTTCATCGAATGTTGAGGTATTGACCAAAATTAAAGAACCAAGGATATGTTCAATACTTACATGGTAATCGACTGTCGAGGTGTCGATATCTTGATGCTGAACTTCGTCTTTTTGATCACCTGATCCTAGCTCATCCCTTGATCTATCTTTTGGGGTCCCTAATAGGTTGAGTAACTCAGTTTCTAAGACAATTTCAACCTCATGGCCTCTCTATGAAAGGTTTTGAACTGGAGCATCTGGACTTGAGGAATATGCTTTCTCAGGTTCCTTCTCCTCTGTAATTGGTACCAGATTTACCAGGGAGACCTCCAAACCCTCCTAATCATCATATATGGTTATTAGATCAAACAGGGGGTTTGGTACACCTGTTTCCCCTGGCATCCTTGAAACCTCAGGCTAGGTTGGAATGGTCCTCGATGATCTAATCTGTGGTGATGGAACTCTAGGGTTTTCCAGACTGGTGATTTATTCCAGTTGTATTGACTCTAAGCCACTTGGCTCTCCTCTAGTTGTGATTGGGTTGTCCGAGGGGATCCTCATCATTTCTACGAGTTCAAGATCGTCTCTAACTGGTCAATGATTCTCTGTGCTCCTTCTAATAAAAGAAATCCTCTCCTTTGTGCCGCTATGGTCTTTGCTGCTTTGATTTCTTCTCTAACTCTGAGAGCCAGTTGATTCGATTGCTCTATTGTCTCCACCTTCTCATCCATGCTCATATACTTGAACTTGGTCATGTTCAGGTTGGATTTCCTCTGTACTAAATCCTCCCAGTCCTGAGCGCATTCTGTAAAAATCTCATCCTCAAACTTGTCATGTGCGTATGGCCAAAAGGATGATACTTGTGATGCGTGTTGAGGAACCATGCCTTTAGGGTTGTTCTTGCGAAAATGACCTATTGTTAACCTAAATTCAAGTTGGATCAGACCTTCTTGTTTGGCTTGATCAATGTATTTCACTATGTAAAACCCCACATGAAATTTGTAGGGTATGAATGCTCATTTCTTGTATTTAACTAGTGTGGCATTATAGACCTGCAGGATCATATGATAACAGATTTCTCCTACAATGAGCTGGTCTGGGACATGAGTAGGGAGAAAATGTGGTCCTATGGTGGCCTCGAACAACTTGATATAAGTTGTGTGATCGTCTAGATACCAGTGGCCTACCTTCGATATCATTTTCTTGGTTGTTACCGACAACCTTGGGCATTCCTTTTTAAATAAAATAAAATAGACTCGGGCAATGAATTCATCGCAAATAAGGGCATGGGATTTTTTTTACTTGTTATCCCATAATATGTTAAACTATACATGAATAGGAATTTCTACAATGTGCTAACTCAAATTCATTCTGACGAATACGTTCCTCATGTAGATTACATCTAGCAGATACGAGGCCATGTGAAAAGTAGGTGCTTCTTCTTCTTTCGACATCTGAGCCTTCTTTACACAGATTCTCAATTGCTTGGACATTATTTCTCTCCAGTTGAAGTTACTTCCAGATATTACCAGAGTGTATGCCAGGGGAATCCATGCTTCTGAGAATTTGGAGCAGTCCTTTTCTCCATACAGTCTCTAGATGAGAGCCATCAAGTAGATGTATGGCTCCCTCAAGTTAACTATCCCATACCAGCCATTGCTCCGGTTTGTAAACTTATTTTCCTCCTTCCACCATGAGGCCATCAACTAATTGGTGTCATGGAATTCATAGAACTTCACCATGAATTCTGTGTTCAACAACTCCTCTGGGTCCCTGAGCTTGCAGTACTTCTGAACTTCTGTTGGGAGAAAAAATCCAACACACCCGCCATTCACATCATCGATGAGTCACTTATGAGTGTCTGTACAATTAATTAGACAACTCAAAACCTCAATTCATGGGAAAACTGGACTTCGACAGGCTATCATGTGCAAGCACAACCGACGAATGTTCAGGAAAACTTGATTAGCAAGTGCCCTTACATTCGGGTCGCTGTGAGGGATATACTTAGGGAATCCTCCCAGTTGATTCTATTGAATATATCTCCTCACCGTGGGAGAATTTTTTTGGATCTAGTGGTTTCTTTCGTATCACCAAAGACTGGGGGTTGAATGAAAGATTTCTTAATCAAG
This sequence comes from Picea glauca, assembly GCA_000966675.3. NCBI lineage: Eukaryota > Viridiplantae > Streptophyta > Pinopsida > Pinales > Pinaceae > Picea > Picea glauca. The sequence continues at coordinate 31,478 of JZKD02S1882762.1, read as the reverse complement.
GTTTTAATGAGCGTCTCTTCCCTGTGAGTGTATTCTGACGGCCTCGTAGTACCAGGAGAAGAACCCTCACCAATTTCTACCTCCTTTAGCTTAGGTACCCTCGGCGAGCGTCTTGTTGTTGGCTTTCTTGGAGGCATTTTCTCTGTAGCTAGAACATAGTTAGATACTATGTAAAAGATCAATGCATATATATAAAAAATTACGACCACTGAATTGATAAAATTTAACACATACCTCTGTTGCTTGTTTAACCTGGTTTTGATGGTCTAAGAAACAACGTAGTATTGAGATGCTCACTTCGATTCTTCAGATGCTCTAGAAATAAAAACTTGTGCGCATAATAGAAGTGTTCGAAGCCATTTTCTTGATTTAAACAGAGATGAACTTACCTTGTCGCATCAGCCATTCAATTCAGGATATGAGTGCAGTTCTATAAAATCTTCCACCAGATCTTCATTACATTTAAAATTAAATTCGATCGTAGGTCGACCGTGTGGGTGCAAGCTATAACGTGGCCTATCGGTGATTTAAAATTCCTGTTGTTTAATTGACGCATGGGGTAACGACGTATGTGGGGTGAAACATTAATTGGCCTATTAAATGATAGACTCAGATCATATCTCATGCTGAAAACATCCCATCGTTTCGCTGATCTAGCTGGTGGATCGGGGGTCAAGGCTTCTCCTTAAACCTCATTCATTGATATCTCCTGGAAAGAGCTCTGACGTCGATCCATCTTGAAGTACAAA
>JZKD02S1882761.1:587533-602749 GCA_000966675.3 Picea glauca | reverse complement strand
ACCTCCACCGTCCTTATGAACCAGACTCAGTCCCTGAGTTAGAGTGATACCTCCTAGAGCCGTTATCTCCATTTGATCACCCTCCATAAACAAATCGTGACAAAAACTGATGGGCATTGGGCTCTGCTCCTGCAAGCAATCCAGGAGTGACTTCTGATGCTAACAATTAGATTACTCGCAGTGGAAGTTATCTTAGAGTAGTTAGTTGTTTATTTGCTTTAATAGGCTAGCTAGTTGTGTTGCTTACTTGTTTACCTGCTTTAATAGGCTAGCTAGTTGTTTTTCTTACTTGTTTACTTGCTTTAATAGAATAGTTGTTGGCTTGTTTATTTACTTGCTTTCATAGGGTAGTTGCTCATTGAATTTATGTTGGCAAGTTAAAGTAGTTTCCTTTTGTTATTTGCTTATCGTTATGCTTAATAGTTGGTTTTATTTATTGTTATGAACTAGTTTGCTTCAAGTAGGTTTTTTATTTGTTTTCTTAGAACTATCCATCGATCCTTGGTCCAAAAGTACTTAGGTTACATAGTTTCAAGTTGCTTAGTAGGGTTTGATCACTAGATATCTTTGCTTGAGTAGATTAGCCTTATATAGCTACCTCCCTAGTTAGACTATACTACTACCAGCCCTTCTACCTTTGGCATATGTTTTGCTACAACTCTAAGTTTACTTACCTCGGGTTGACAATTTAATTGAGCGTTTTTAGTGTGTTTTTAGTGCATATACAACACCCATCAGTCAGCTAAATCCAAAAATTACAAAGGAAATAAATTAGCCCAACAGAAACAAAGTTGTAAAGCCATTGAGTTCCTAATTAAAGAAGGATCATCTACAGCTAGGGTAACTCGGGCTAGCAAGAGAAAGTTGCAAACTCAACAAACCATTGGAGATATGCCTATAGGTAAAAACCATGAGGAAGCTACCGCTAGTCAAGGTAAGAAGTCTAAACCAGATGAAGACATTGACATATTTATTAACCTAGATATAAAGATGGATATTGATGAGCATGAGGACTATACTATGAACCCAGTTCAGTCCCCAATCAAGAAGAAACAAAAATCTACAAGTAAGAAGAGTGCAAAGGGAAAACAACAGAGCAAAAATCCAACATCTGTGCCTAAGTTCCCTAGGAGAAATTCCACCATATATGCCAATAAATTTAGATTAAATTCAAAGGACATGTTTTATCCATCCATTAAAAAGGAGAATCTTGTAATTATAGAGGATAATTCAGAAGATTCCAAGACATGTATCAAGAAACGGGCAGAGACACTTTCTTTGCACAGGACTGAGAAAGAATCTAAAAACTTGAGGAAGAGACAAGAAAAGGGAAAACTTGTTGCTCAATACTCCAGGAGACCTATGACAAGAGAAATAACTAGATAACCCTTCAAAATATGAATATGGGTTTAGGGGTACAAGTGTAGTTTGTGATGACAAATATGATCCTTTTGCAGAACCAGATCAGATTCCAGACCTTCCAGATACCAGGGATGTTGATAGCACTGAAGATGAATATCTTAGCTCTGGATTATCTTCAAGATATAGGATCAAATTAAGAAAACCTCAAGCTTCTATAGACCTGAATCTACCTGCACATGTAGAGGAATATCTAGAGTTTAAAGTTAAATTTAGAAATGAAAAAGACAAGATTAAGGAGCTACCGGGTATGGTAAAACAATTAAAGAAAGAGAAATCTCTGGTGGAGCAATGGAATGCTAGACAACAAGAGAATATAAAGGAATTCAAAAAGAAAAGAAAAGAACAAAAATCACTGCTTAAGGAGTTGCGAGAATCCAATTTCAGGTTATATTGGCATAATATTGTTCTAACAACCAAACTGAAGCAGAGAGACACCAAAGCCAGTGCAGTCATTATACCATGATAGTTTATGAAGTTATTTCCTGCAGTTTTGAATGTTTTGATGCTATTACTCAGGAAGTAAAAGATGAACAGTTCAATTTCTATATTTTGATGAAATAAAATTTTGATATTTCGAATGGAACAACTCAGTAAGATACGATTCCAAATTTTGTGGGATTTTCCAAGTTGTTGTAAAAGATTTCTTGGGTTAAGCTATTGAGATTTCTAATATATTGACATTATAAGTGCTCGTTTGAGCTGATTCTCCTAGAAGATAGGCATTGACTAGATCCTATTACAAACTGAATACTAGAAAACATGATTTGTAGTAATACTCTATGTACTTTAAATATACACAAGGAAGATTGTATGAAGGTCAACAGTTGGGCTTTCAGGGACCTGTTTTGAATTTCATTGTAAGACAATTTTTATTCCACATTGATACTAAATGGAAAAGGCATGTTGATGGTAAGATTTTCTTTCATTTAATATTCTATTTATTTTCTTACTTGAAGTCATTTTTCTGTTGCAATGCATTGATTTCTTGATCTTAAGTAACACAGTGAAGACTTTACTGTTATTGTTTATTATCAAGATTTTCTTTCAAGTACATGTTCTTAATTCTAAATTATATTTTTAAATAAAGAATCTATTTAGGGTTAACAAATTGAATGCTCTCATATTTCCTTTCTTTATATTCCTATTTGTTTGATTTATTAATGTGACTACCTTTTACTAAATCAGTGGGATATATTCTGGCTTTATTTTGAGTTATGTGTTTACCTTGAACCCTTGAACCATCTTTCAACCATCCTCAAAAAACCAATTCATAAAACCATTAAAATACTATTGCAATAACCTAATGATGCCCTAGCCTTCCCTCTCACAGTCAAGTGCAACTTTAGGGACTAACAATTGGTTTACTCATTTACATCCATATAACTTGTTCCTTGTGTCCTAGACAATCACATTCTAGTATTAGTGGTTTTTGGACAGTCTTTGGAAATCTCCACAAAAAACTGATCAAGATAATATGGGGTCTACATAACACAACTGGAACTCAAATATGGAATATGATCACCCTTGATACACTTCAACAAAATAAAACAAAACACTTAAAAGTCCATCAAAAAAAGTTGGTGTTGACAATTTTCATTCTTACACAAATGAATGGTTTCTAAGCAATTGGGTACATCTTAAGTGTAAACCTAGTAGTACAGGATTGATTCTTCTCGCCATTTTCATTTATTTGTAATCATTGGGTGCATCTTAAGTGTAAACCTAGTAGTATATGCTTGATTCTTCTTGTTGTTTTCATTTATTTGTAATATCTCGATAATGATGGTTGTGATTATGCACTTTGAATACTCATATTTATCCATAGATATGAATCATGGAGATGAATCATATATTAATTTATGCAACAATTCCTATATGACTAACAACAATAACAATAATATTTTTGACATATGTAAAGGGATAAGGAAGTGGTTATCTCCAAGCCCAAGATTGGGGTGAGTTAGGACCATAAGATATGGATATATTTTGTCCTACAAATGAACAGGTATGGAAAAGGGTAAATTTTCATGTACATTTTTCAACAACCATGTGCCTATCCTCAATGGATCTTGAGGTCCTCTAATGCTTGATGGATAATTTTTGTTGTAATGCATTGTGTTATTTGAGAGGTTATTTTTTATGGTGGAATATTTCTTGACCTTATTGGGTCATTTTCCTTCTAAAATAATAGGGTTCCTCCTAGAGTTTGAACAGATAGGAGGTGGAAACTTGTAATGTGCCCATTTTTGGGTTCCTTTGCTTGGTAGTTGGAGATGTCTTTATGGGCTTGTGTCAGCTTGATCAAAGGGTGATTTCACATTAACAACAAGCTCATGGGATTTAGAGGAGTTATATTATGTTTTCAGAGGCCCTTTTATCATCTTTTATCATTGGGATCACACTGACACAATCAAATTTTGATTCCGACTCATTTTGACCATTCCCATAATTTGGGAGTATTAATGAGAATTATTTAAAGGATTTCACTAAGGTTGTCATTTTAATAAATAATCTAAGAGAGGTACCTTAGTGTAATAGCTTGTTGGAATTGAGATGAAGAGCTCTAAATGTTGAGATGATAAAAAAGTGACTTTTACTACCCATAAATGCTTTAAAGTCAAATAAATCAATTTTGGGGAGTAAAAAGATTAATAAATTAATAAAGCGATTTTACTAAAGATAAATTAAAAAGTCACTTGAGGGGAAAAGACGAAAAGGTGTATAACATTATAATGATATCTAATTATCTCATTATGTAGATGATTATTTAATTTGATTTGGAGAGCTCTTGGAGCTTTTGAGGGTTTGGATTAAACCCTAGTTTGGTTTGGTTTTGGTGGTGAAATATTCCACTCTAGCTAATTAGGTTTCGGTGGTGAAAGATTCCACCCTAGCTAATCAATATTTGGTGGTGAAATATTCCACCCTAGCCATTGATTGGGAAGGTCATCAAGGTCTTCCATTTGTATTCCATTTTTTAGGATTTTGGGCTTTGTGGGAGCCATATTTTACAGCGCACGATGAGTTTGGAATTGAGAGGTTGATATTACTAGAGAAAAGGTTGAATTTATTATTAAGGGGTCAATTTATTTGTGTTGGGAATGTTACTTTGTAGCTAGGTTGTATTCTATGTGTGTGGGCAACCATCTTCAGTGTAAAGGCCAAGTTTGACTTTGTAGGAATAAATATTTGTATGTTGGGAGGATCTCCTATGTGTGGGATGAATTTACTATTGCAGGGTTCAAGTTAGTGAGGAAAGAGGCCAAGTTTATGGTGCAGGTTTGTAACATCCCACTCTTGCGTGCATTGAGTGAACTTATTCTTTGAGGACACTTGCTTGCAAGTGATATGAATTATTATACTATTGGGCATTTGATTATTATTATGAGGCGTTATGGATTGATGACATGTTATTTTACTGTATTTCTATAGACAGGTGCTATTTTCTCGGGTCTCCTGAGTGTGTAGGATTTGGACCTTGAGGATGTTGAGGCATCGATGGAACCCTTGGACTCCAGATCGAGTCAGGGAGTGGACTATTGGGGTTTGATTGTTGTATATATATGACATATGTGCTTCTAATTAGATGTTATGAATATGGATTTTATTCTTACATGATTCGTTGATGATGCAGGCTGACGATATCTTGCCGACCAAACTCACATGTGGAGTAGAGGGGTCACACACGATAACCAGAGACATTGAGGGAGAGGTGTGGACGACAACCCTGCCACAGCTTGCTAGCATTCCCATCGTGGCTCGAACTGTAGGTTAACGATTACCTAGTTCGAGAAGACCCATGATGTCATGAGGGTCGACTGCGATAGTCGCTCACGATGATTCTAAGGGGCGCGCAATAAGGTAGGGGCCTTATTCCTTAGAGGCCCTTAGTCTCCCACAAGATCACCTAGAGGAGTATTGAATCCAGGGGTTTTGATGTCTACCAAGTCAGTCAAGAGGCGAGTGACATGCTTGGTGCACAGAGTGCGTCCTGAAGGGCACGTCGTGTAAGAAAAATGGAAAGAGGGGAGTGGCACCCTTGGAGCACGTAGTGTGTTCTGAAGGGAACGTCGAGTAAGGGAAACATAATGAGGCGAGTGGCACCCTTGGAGCACCTAGTAAGTCTTGAAGGGCACATCGCATTATTAAATAATAAATGAATAAACATATGGCCTTAGAACGAATAATGCGATGAGAAATATTTAAAACAATTTCCCTAATAAAATGCTACCCAGCCTAGGAAAATAAAGTCTAGGTCTAAGTGATAGTTGTGATAAAAATAAAAATATATATATATACTTATATAAAAATAAATAAATAATAATGATAATCATCATTAATTATGTGACGAGAAAGGGGTAAGCAATTCAATCAATTTATAAAAATCTTTTGGGGGATAAAATTTAAAAAGGGGGAAAAAGGGAAATAATTGTTTTATCACATATGCTAATTAAAAATTTACTAATTAAAAAAAGGGAAAGGGGAAAAGGTTAATTTTCTACACCTACCAATTTGAGTTTTAAATGAAAAGGGAAAGAGGGAAATTTAAAAGAATTATGAAACTAGGAAAAAGAGGGAAACATAAAAAGAAAGGGGAAACACAAGGAAAAAAAAATAGAAAGACCAACTTAGTAAGGTATCTAGCATTTAAGAACTTTCTAAATTAAACTCAACTACTAAATTAGTAAGGGGGTAAGTCATTAAAAGGTGTAAGGGAATATGGGGACACCTAGGAGCGATTCTAGGAATGCTTATAGGTGGGTGAGGGAATAGGAATAATTAATTAATTAATGAAATTAATTTATGGTGGGATGGGTGACACATGTACGGGGAGGATTTTTATGAATTAAATTATTGAAAAATAAATTAAATGGGATTTTGGGAAAGTAAATGACTTAGAAACTCTATATAAAGGAGGGAGGAGGAGGATGATAGATCTGTTCTATTATGCATAATGTTACCCTACAGAAATTTAGACTTGACTGACTTAGCTTGTGGGAGTTGGGATACCCAGCTCGGTGAGGAGTGGTAGCTCGACCTTGTGAGGCGAGATGGGAGCTAGTTGTTCTCTGGTTCACTGTTTGTGGCCCCTTGCGGCTTGGAGAGCTAAGGGGGTAAGAGGAGTACCCCTAGCGTTGGCTGGGAGGTACCAGTGAAGTCTCATTGGTCGGAAAGTAGGAGCTGCACGGAGCACATGGGATAGCGACTCAGAGTGGCCGACTTGGGCTACGGTATGCTTACTTGATTTTTAATGGTAGATTCCTTCTTATAACTTACGCTTACAATTGTATATTTTTATTTGGGTAAGGAAACTGTTTGAATTAGCATTTTAATTGATAACTTAATTTCCCCATCGCCTTAAGCTCACTGCTTGACTTGATTCCCTTGGCATTCAATCCTTGATTTTGTGACTATCCTTTTGGTTTTAAATTGATTTTATGAAGAGTTTATGCCTAGTCATCATCCTCATCCCTAGTTCTCCAGTCCACGCCTGAGTAGTTGGCCAGGAGTTGGATTGACGGTCATCACTTCGGTGTTAATAGACCTATAATATTAACGCCCTACTTTTTTGTGCATGGATGATGAGCGAAGGATGTGTTTTCCTAGTCATCTACCCTTGTGGATTGTTCTTGTCTGATTGATGGTCATTTCTCCTACTTGTGTTGAGTAATTTCATCGTTGTTATCATTCCTACCCCCTAATTTTTATCTTCTGTGTTCTTACTATCTGCATTTGAATCTTATGGATTGCGTTTTGTCCACCTAATGAAGACATTTTATTACCTTCATTGATCTGCATTTTACTTACGTCTTGAAGGTGGATTACTTTTATCTTTTACTGTGTATCAACTCCTTGCAAACCGGCTAATGTTCGCTCTACAAATTAATTCATTGACTAAAATTTTCCTTCTCTGCAAATTCAACTTATTCAAACACGATTCTTTCCTTGCGCTTCTCTCACCTCTGGTTATCATTCTCCCTCTGCAGTTTACATTACTTTGATAGCAATTTTTTCCTGGTAAATTCAATGATTTACTACTCTAAAGGCGAATGTAATCTGCGTTTTTTTTTTAATGCTTGGGTCTGTAAAATCCCTCCGCGATTTGATACTTGATGGCGAATGCAATCGATGTTTTTGTGTGTATTGGTCGCGTTTTAATATCATAGACGACAAACAAGAATGTTAAAGTGTATTCGTAGCGTTTTTTATATTATAGACTAATGTCTTTAATTTGATTAACAAGGATTTAGTTATGCAGCGAGTTTATAACTATGTTGAGATATCACCGTTGGCAGCTAATATTAGACAACATTGTCATTTTAATTCTGCTATTTATTGTGCTTGATTGGCAGTGTTATATTCTAACAGATACAAATAGCTATGAACACGATTTCTTGTATGTAAACTGCACTGACCTAGATAACGATTTTTGATGAGTTGCCTAAATTTAAGTTATTAATGTCTGCTTATTAATTATATCTGTATTCTATGCACGGTGCAACTATTTTAAATTTAAGTTATTTAACCTGTGTCAAACATTTTTATACCTTGTGTGTATTTGTATCACCTCGCGTGGACGATCTAAAGCTTGCCTCACGTCAAGGCAAAACTTATCGTTAGTGAATTTTGTGGTTAAAAGGATACTCCTGCGTTTTCAAATATTTATTTATCCCTATAATCTAATACCCTGCCAATTGTTTAAGAGTACGATGATTATCATTGACTTTCTTTTACAATTCTGGAAAAAAAAAATCGAGAGGACAATTGAACATTGGCTTTTCACCTGGTGAAGGAATTTTTTCCCAAAAGAAGTGTTTTGGAATATTTGAAGTGATTCCAGATTTCATACTCTAAATCTCTTCACATGGCAATCATTTACACAAGCATTCCTTGGTGAATGAGAATTTCCATTGTCAAGAGTTCAAGTGGTTGCAATTTAAAGAGTATTTCAATTCGTTCATGTGTACATAAATCAATTGAGGTATGCTTCAATGAAGATCAATTATAATACACATAGAAGGTTCATTGACAATGTATTATGAACCTGTGCAATTAAAAATATGTTGCATAAGATAATACCCATGGATCGTATCCTCCTCTTGGCTTCATGTTAACAATACAAGCTTATTCGGGGCTGGCCACAGGGTTCTTATTCGAAATCACACCAATTAGGAAAGTTTAGGAATGAATCTTCTTATGCATATTCATTCTGTTAAACCCTTAAATCCTATTATCCTGGCCATTAATTTTTTTTTTGGTTTTCATTTTGTTCAGGCCCTTACACCATTATTTTTCTCTGGTAATTTCATTTTAGCTTTTTTTTGTGTGAATATCCTATTTGGTTTGGAAGTGATTCAATAACTTGCTCGGAGGGACTATTTATATATTTCTCGATCACTTGTAGACATTTAAAACTTATTTTAATTTATTGTAATTCACTATTTCTAGTCTACCCATTAATTTGCAACTGTGCTCCTATCATTGGAACATGAAATTTATTGGTATGATTTTTTAATATTTTTCATTTTAAGGGAACGAATTTACAAGAATTTGATTTTTGATCTCTGCTATTTTGATTTTAAATATTTGTTATCTCAAGCACATGTCTGTGAATTTATTTATGACCCAATTAGGTAGTTTTGAGATGTGTTCCCAAATAGGTGTAGTCTCCTGTCAGTTCTTACGACTCTTAGCATGTTGGATTATCTTGAGTCCCTGGTCCAGATAAGTCAAGTTGCACCAAGGTTATTGTTCCACCTATCGCCTAGGGATGACATGATTCATAATAAGGGTATCATGGTGCACCCTATTGGATTAGAGGCGAATGACCACTTGGCTGGATTCTATGCTTCCAGTGGTGGGGTTATTGATCATGGTAAGTTCGTGTTGGAACTTGGGTTTGTAACTCCTTCAAGAATTTGGTTGCACGCCATCAAGGTCCTAGTTAATTGGTCATTGAGGTCATTGCATTAGGATGGGGGTGTTGTCCCTTAGCTTGTAGGCGTGGTCATGTTTAAGTTGGGCGGGTAGTTATTTCTCCTTGTTGTTTTACACATGTTTCGCCTAGTTTCCCTGGTGCTAGTGTGTGGAGTCATAGTTGTTTGTTGCTAGATAGATGTGTGTGTTTTATTCATCTAGGCATGGTTAACTGTGTCTTCGTTGCCTTCCTGCCTAAAAAAAAAAAAAAAAAATTGCACCTTGCTTCGCTTGTAGTCATAACGACGGGGTCATTACATATGGTATCAAAACGGGTTCAACCCACGACTTGGGATAATGACGGATTTCGTTGATATGACGTCACGGAGGCAGACGATGGGGTGCTAGGGGAGGAGGCACGATGCCTCCAGTAGCATCCATGCATGAGGGTCTAACACCTAGGGAGACGAATAGGTTTTCGAGCAGGAGAAGATAACGGTGGGTGATGTGGTTGGTATAATGAGGCCTTTCCAGCGGATGTCTGAGGCATTGATTAGCCATTTGGACATAGATGAGGCCAGGGTGTTGGCACCCCCTGAGGGTCCACAGTGTGCTCTGGTTGGTACTGGTAGCATTCACTGCGAACTCGAGAAGGTCAAATTTCTCGAGTTCTTTGGTGCCCCGGACGGTGCAGCCGCCGAGTCATGGTTGGAGAATATGGCAATGTGCTTTTCACTTCGTGACTATACCTCCAACATGAAGGTCCACATGGAAATATTTCAACTGAAGGGGAGTGCTCTTCTATGGTGGAAGATTCTCCTACCGCAACTGAACATGGTTGTTGAAGACGTGTCATGGGAACTGTTCAAGGAACGGTTCTAAGAGAGGTACCTATCAGAGGAATTCAATGAGCATCATCTCAACGAGATCAATGCCTTACATTAGGTCGGTTGTACGATGCCTGAGTACGAGGCCCATTTTATGGATTTTCTTCGATATGCTCTGCATCTTAATAATGAGAAACTTAAGGTCAATAGGTTTGTGTTCAGCCTTAATGGCAACATACGTGAAAACGTTAGGATTCTGATGCCTCAGATTTTGCATGATGTTGTCCAAAATGCCCCCATAGCTAAGGAGGAGCTTGTTAGTGGGGGTTAGAGCAGGACTCTAGCGAGGTCAGTGGGGTAGGTGTCATCTGATGCGCTGCAGCATCAGACACCAGCCAGACATACGCCAGGATATCATGACTTCCATAGGGGATCCACTTTCACTACACCTCGGCAACCATCACCTTAGCAGTGGACTCCTTACCGAGGTCCACCGCATCAACAACAACGTCGACTACAGTAGAAGTAGTTTAGGCCTGTTCAACAGAACATACTAGGATTATAGGCCAGTGGCCCATCAGCTTCTACTTTGGGTACTAGGAGTACTGAACTGAAGAAGGGGTGTTGGACATGTGGGGAGCCACACTACCAACGCGACTTCCCAGTGGAGAGAACTAGAGCATCTGGATCAGTCAGACCCACTACCATGGGAGATTTGGGCAAGGCCCATTAGATTCATGCAACAGTGAATAACTGCCAGGAAGAGCACCAATCAACTGTGCTCAAGACGTCAGGTACCGCCACTGACTAGACTCTAAGTATTTTGATAGATCCCAGTGCTACCGATAGTTTCATTTCTGGTGCAGCGCTAAAAAGGATTAAAGTAAAGGCAGTCGAATAGGATGAGTTTATCTTTGTAGAGATGGATTTGGGAGCCAAGAAGAAGGTTGGAGGAAAGGTTACGGGTTGTACCCTTAACTTGGGAGAGTTTGTCACCAGGGCCAACCTGTACATCACGATCTTAGGATCTTATGATGTCATGATTGGTATGGACCAGTTGGAATTGTATGAGGCGATACTCAACTGTAAGACAAAATGGTTGAGATTGTTCGATGATGAGGGACAAAGACGTGTGATTGTAGTATGAAACTAAGGAGTTTCCCTGAGGCTCATCTCTTCCTTGCAGCTACAGAAGAGCATGCGCAAGGGATGTAAGATTTATGTGATCCTTGCATTAAACATGAAGGGAGTAGCAGAAGGTCTAGAACACCTTCTGGTGGTGAGAGAGTTTGCAGACGTCTTCCTGGAGGAGTTACCTGGGATGCCACCAGAGAGGGAATTGGAGTTTACCATAGACCTAAAACTGGGGAATGAAATGATAGCGAGAATGCCTTATCAGATGTCGACCCCAGAGTTACAGGAGTTGAGAATGCAACTTAAGGAGTTGCTTGACTTGGGACTTATATGCCCGAGTGTGTCACCGTGGGGTGTGCCTGTTATCTTCATATGAAAGAAGGATGGGTCATGGAGACTCTGCATTGACTATCATCAGTTGAACAAGGAAGCGATCAAGAATCAATATCCATTGCCAAGGATTGATGATCTATTCGATCAGATGAAGGGTGTGATGGTGTTTTCCAAGATCGATTTGTGATCAAGGTATCACCAGTTATGGATCAAAGAGGATGACGTCCCTAACACCACCTTTAATATGAGGTTTGGACATTACGAGTTTATTGTTTTACCGTTTCGACTGACAAACTCCCTAAGGGAATTTATGAGTTTAATGAATGGGGTGTTTCGTGAGTACTTGGACAAGTTCATCCAAGTATTCATTGATGATATTCTGATTTACTCTCGAATGATGGAGGAACATGACGAGCACTTGCGCTTAGTACTACTGTGTCTGCGAGAGCACAAATTGTATGGTAAATTTTCCAAATGCTCATTTTATCAATCGAAGATTCACTACTTAGGGCATGTCATCTCTGGCGAAGGTATCACCGTGGATCCAACAAAGGTCGAGGCTATTATGGAATGGCCTATGCCAATGAATGTCCCGAAAGTATGTAGATTCATGAGATTAGCAAGATACTATTGGTGGTTCATCGAGGGATTTTCGAAGATAGCAAAGCTGATCACGGAGTTGCAGAAGAAGAACAAGAATTTTTCTTGGACCGAGAAATGAGAAGAAGAATTTCGGAGGCTCTAAGATTTGTTGACAACAACAACGATACTAAAGGTCCCTAACATGGATGTGGACTTCTTGGTATGCACTGACGCATCCAAGGAAGGCTTAGGCAGAGTCTTGATTCAAGATGGTTGAGTGATCGCTTACATCTCGAGGAAACTGAGAAGGCATGAGGAGAACTATGTGATGCATGATTTGGAGTTGTTAGCCATTGTTTATGCCTTGAAGGTTTGGAGACACTACCTTGTTGGATGAAAATTTGAACTAAATATGGACCACTGTGGACTACAACACATTTTTATGCAAAGTGACCTAAACGCGCGACAACGACGTTGGTCGGAACTGCTTAGCGAGTATGATTTCGAGATTTCTTACATAAAAGGAAAGGTGAACCAAGTGGCAGATGCATTGAGTTGGAGACCACGCATATTTTCGGTGTTGCCTCTTCAGACGAATCTACGTGAAAATATTCTAACTTCATAGCGTGATGATGACTGCTACAAAGAGGTCGAGAATTTTATTGGACAAAAAACAATGATGGTACCAAGATTTGAAGTATTTACGTTTGACGATGATGGATTATTGAGGTTAAAAAATTGGATTTATGTACCACCGAACAATGAGTTGCGGAGCTTGATCCAAAACGAGGCTCATAGAGCAGTATACATGGCTCACCCAGGAGTCACGAAGATGAGGGAGGACCTTAAACCCTTATTATTCTGCAAAGGAATGAAGGTATACATAGTCAACTATGTGGCCAGATGTCTAGAATGTCAGCAGGTAAAGGTCAAACATAGACATCCAGTAGGATTACTACATCCACACACTATTCTGAAATCAAAATGGGAGTTTATTTCAATGGATTTTATTGTGGGATTGCCATTGACGGCAAGGAGACACGACTCGATTTGCATAGTAGTCAACACTCTGATGAAGAGTGCTCATTTTATTCTTGTGAGTATGGCGTATTAGTCACCTAACATAGCTAGAGTTTTCATCAGTGAGATTGTGAGGCTACATGGCATTCCTAAGAGGATTATATCCGATCGTGGATTGGTGTTTACTGGACGATTTTGGACTAGTTTCCAAGAGGCCTTGGGAACCCAACTTAAACTTAGTACTACGTATCACCTAGAGACTGATGGGCAGACCGAATGAATGAACCATACCTTGGAAGACATATTGCACATGTATGTGATGGACCAACAAAAGCGTTGGGAAGAATTCTTGCCACTGGTGGAATTTTCTTATAACAACAGTTACCAAAGCACCATTAAGATGGTGCCTTTCGAGTTTCTTCACGGGTGATCGTGTCAAACACCTTTGAGTTGGGATCGACTTGAGGATAGGGTCCTGGTGGGACTAGAAGCAATCCAAGAAATGGAAGAGCAAATGAAAACAATAAGACAAAGGTTTAAAGAAGAACAGTATCGGCAGAAGAGTTATGTCGATGCGCACCGTGTCGACCGTAGTTACGACGTTGGTGATCAAGTCTTCTTGTGGGTAAAACCGCATAAGAGTTTAATCAAGTTTGGAAAGGGAGCTAAACTCTCTCCTAGGTTCATGGGACATTTCAAGATTGTGAAGAGGAAGGGACCCGTGGCATATCGACTAGCCTTGCCTAATTCTTTGAGGCGTATGCACGATGTTTTTCATGAATCTGTTTTGAGAAATTATATCGGTGATCCTACACATGTTATTGACATGATTTCCTTGCAGGTATCGGAAAAGGGGGTGCTCACGGCTGAGCCGATCTGCATCCTGGATCGTCGCATTCGACAGATATGGCATTGCACAGTGGAGCATGTCAAGGTCCAGTGGGACAATTATAGTCCGCACTCGACAACCTGGGAGGACGCATATGATATGCGCCAACAATTTCCATTTTTGTTTTATACATAGACTTATGATACTGTGATACACATTATTTCAACACTTATATACTGTGAAACTTTGGGATGAATTCTAGACCAATAGGGGGTGTATGTAACATCCCACTCTTGCGTGAACTGAGTGAACTTATTATTTGAGGACACTTGCTTGCAAGTGATCCGAATTATTATAGTATTGGGCATTTGATTATGATTATGAGGCATTATGGATTGATGACATGTTATTTTATTGTATTTCCATAGACAAGTGTTATTGACTCAGTTCTCCCGAGTGTGCAGGATTTGGACCTTGAGGATGTCGAGGCATCGATGGAACCCTTGGACTTCGGATCGAGTCAGGGAATGGACTATTGGGGTTTGATTGTTGTATATATATGACATGTGTGCTTCTAATTAGATGTTATTATTATGGATTTTATTCTTACATGATTCATTGATGATGCAGGCTGACGATAGCTTGTCGACCAGACTCACATGTGGAGTAGAGGGGGCATGCATGATAACCACAGACATTGAGGGAGAGGTGTAGACAACAGCCCTGCCACAACCTACTAGAACTCTCGTCATGGATCAAACTGTAGGTTAATGATTACCTAGTTCGAGAAGACCCACGATGCTGTGAGGGCCGACTGTGACAGCCACTCACGATGATTCTAAGGGGCGCACAATAAGGCAGGGGCCTTATTCCTTAGAGGCCCTTAGTCTCCCACAAGATCACCTAGCAGAGTATTGACTCCCGGGGTTTTGATGTCTACCAAGTCAGTCAAGAGGCGAGTGGCACCCTTGGAGCACAGAGTGCATCCTGAAGGGAACGTTGCGCAAGAAAAATAGAAAGAGGCGAGTGGCACCCTTGGGGCACATAGTGTGTCCTGAAGGGCATGTCGCGCAAGGGAAATATGTTGAGGCGAGTGGCACCCTTGGAGCACCTAGTACGTCTTGAAGGGCACGTTGTGTTGTTAAATAATAA